>CAWUFW010021863.1:0-109753 GCA_963921515.1 Calotriton arnoldi | reverse complement strand
CAACGCCCACTTCCCGTTCAGTTACATGTGCTTAAGGTCTAACGAGCCTAGCGTTACCATGGCCGCATGCGCTGCCTCGCTCTGCGAGCGCATATTATGGTAGGGTAGGTTTAGAAGTGGGGTTGGTATCTATTTTCATTGGCTGGCGTCATCGTTTGTAAGCGCTCGGCACCGATTGAAAATGAGGCTTCTTTATTGCATACCCTTCTCCCTTTTAGGACGGCCCATCCGGACTGGATTTTTTTACTTGCGGCGTTATACAGTCTCCTTCAATTAATTAGGTAAGCACTATTTTTATTTTCACAATGGCGACAGCTTGTTTTAATCAGGCGCAACAAAACAATGATTTTTTACCAGCCACGCCTTTTAAGCACACATTGTGCATTTTTCGTTATTTTCCTGGTCTTTGAAATAGTAAAACTTTACTATGCGGAGGAAAATGTATCGATATGTGTGCTAAGGGGCTTGTCATACATAAGTTTATACGTTAATGCATTTTTAGCCATTCACCTGCGCTTCATTAAAAAACAGTTTACTTGTGCCCGCCACTACTTTTTGAAACGAACTCTAAACTGGGCATGATGGTATGAAGTAAATAAGCGGATAAGACTAATTTGCAGGTTTCTTTAATTGAACTCTGTAAATAGCGAAAAGAACTTCTATCCTATTTGTTGTTGAGGCGCCATCTAGGAAATGTTTTACAACATGGCGTGACGCCATTTTCTTTTTTGACACTTCTTTTCTTCAATCGCCGCACTCATGTTTTATCTGTAAACCTCATAAGCTAAGCGCGAGTGCCGCGATTGTAAAAGTAAAGAAATGAAAAAAAATCATTCTTTACGTGCAAGCTATGCTTTGCACCTGCTTTAACTGTTTATAATAGCTAGATTTTACAAAGGTCTCGCATTGCGAAGTTTAGTACTGGCACTGTAAATAAATAAAGACATTGTTGTCATTTACAATGCTAATACCTCTAAATCTAAATGCGAGACCTGTTACGTGCAAATGCTTATTTCATTTTATTTCCTGCCATGGCACCAGCGCTCCCGGCTCCAAGTGTTCTCCATGTACACTGACTACTGAGGGGGAACTGGATTCCAGCCCAGCACAGTCAGTGCTGTTCGCCTGCAACCGCCGGCACCGTCATACTCCTGGAGCCAGGTCTCTCCAGACACACAGCAGGAGTCTCAAGGACAAACAAATCCACGCCGAGATGTTATTTCTCAATTGGTCTATCTGTAGCAATGCTCTTAAATTTCATAATTTCCGCCCGTGACAGACAGACAGTCTCTGTCTGTCTCTCACTCTCACACACAAACACACACTCTCGCTCGATGTAAATGCCACAATCTCTCTCTCTGGCTTAGTAGTGCTTTATGAAACAAGTAAATACATCGTTATTCTTTTTTTAATGCTTGTTTTGCTTTTCTGTAATGTGAGGTAAGTCTGCAGTGGACTAGGACACCACGCTAATAAAGGTACCACTTTTTGGCACACTCACAGAGCTGCGTGATGGGGAGTTTACATTGGCTTACAGTCTGGTAAAATTTGATCAGCATTCTAAACTGGCTGTAGAGTGGTATTTCACCATGATGACGACAAGGCTTTAATTGGCAGATGGAAGGGTTCTGAGGCAATGCACAGCATCAACACGGTTCACTCCTGCCCGTCAGGTCATTTCTTCTAACACAGCCTGGGGGGTACCATGCACATGAATCCTTATTATTGCTGTATTTTGTCATTCAAACAGCAAGACGGAGGCAATTTCTTTCCTTGTACAGACTCCATGACACATTTGCTACGCCACTGATGCCAGTGAGGGTTCGCATGCGTGCAAAGCAGGGTGGGCAGGGTATTCCCACCACCTTCCCCAGGGATACTTGTAACACCTGACTGGGTGCTTCAGGTACTCTCAAGGCCATTGTGCCTGCTGTGGACAGGATTCATTCTTCAGCTGAGTTGCTGTAACTGCAATGAGTGTGTCCTGCAGTTGTCACCAGGGATAATATACCCAGCCCAAAGGACAGCACCAACAGCGGAAGTTGCTATACTTCAATGCAGTAGGTCTCGCATTTGCGAGAGTTTAAGCTATTAGTATTGTAATTGACAATGCCTTTTATTTGTGTTTTAAAACCCAAAACATAAATAAAAGGCATTAATCATTAAATGATAACCTTTGGCAAATGATGCAAGACCTATTGCATTGCAAATGCTTGTTGTACCTGCAGGAGGTGGAGGTCGAGGGTGTGGTCTTGAGTGTGTGCAGATGAGAGTTGTTGCCCGGCTAGGCCCCTGCCTCCATGTTGGCCTTGGCTTACTGGCCATGCTGATTGATTTGTGCTTGTGTAGGTGTGATGGTAGTTTGTTGCTCAGGACACCTGACTGTGGTTCACAGTGTGAACGACATTTAGCTTTGTCATCACAGTGGTATTTTTATTCAGCCCAGGGTCACCACATTGTGGGGGCCCTGGGGGTGGTGCTGTGGTGTGTCTGTGACTTGCTGTGTCAGTTGTTGTTCCTACGTGCCTGTGTGACATGTGTGTTTTGTGCTCCCTCTCACCTGTCAATGCCTGCTTGCCCACATAGGGGATTTGGATCCATGAGTTACCTTAGTGTGGCAGTGTATGCACATCTGTATGATTGGTATTCAGCTCTCCTCATGTGTTGTGTTGTTGCCTGGGGACACTGGCACCCCCAGCCCTCACCTGCTGTGTATGATGACAGTGTTGGTCTGCCTGTTTGTGTTTGTGCATCTGCACCACTGCATTGGCATATCTTGGGTGTGCCATTGGCTGTATGTTGTTTGGTGTGTTTCCCCTGCTGTCCCTGGGACTCCTAGGTCATCGGTCAGCACAGTGATCATGGTTTGTGTGTCCCATTGCTGCCATGGTATGGTATCTGTTCACCTCACATCTGCTGTCTCCACAGGGTATCTGCATTTGTGTGCCCATTGGTGCAAATATGTGGTTCTGCATTCTGATGGTCACTTCTGTCATTGTGTCATTGATGACTGTTGACGGTCTCAGCCCCCATGGGTGTTGTTTGTCTGCACATGGCCAAAGGAATGTTTCATTTGCACTGCAGTATTTGGCTCCCCCAATTTATGTTGCAATGGGACACATACACTACTTTGCCACAGATGAGTTTTTGGTTCTGTGACCAGGAATGATCCATGCAGTTTGGCAGTTGCAGCTCTTTCTTTGTCAACAATTACCTTTTGGTCACTGTGATGATGAGGGTGTAGACCCCATTGCCACAATGGTCAAAATGTGCTTCAGCTATGGACCCCACACTTGCCTTTTGGTCACTGTGATGATGGGGGTTTAGTCCCCATTGCCACAATGGTCAAAATGTGCTTCAGCTATGGACCCCACACTTGCCTTTTGGTCACTGTGATGATGGGGGTTTAGACCCCATTGCCACAATGGTCAAAATGTGCTTCAGCTATGGACCCCACACTTGCCTTTTGGTCACTGTGATGATGGGGGTTTAGACCCCATTGCCACAATGGTCAAAATGTGCTTCAGCTATGGACCCCACACTTACCTTTTGGTCACTGTGATGATGGGGGTTTAGGCCCCATTGCCACAATGGTCATGGGCTGCTTGCATTGTGGGTGCCACACACATATATGTGTGGCACATGTGCTAGGGGGTCACATTGTATGTTCAAAGTCATGTTCGGTGTTGTAGGCATTTGACACAGCCTGCTCACACGCTTGTCATGGTGGTGGGGGGATGTCTTAATCTTGCATTCCCTAGGTTGTGGTGTGCTTGTTGTGTCATGCATTGTCCATCCTATGAGTGGGGGTGGTAGTAGTGGTAGGCATCCAGCCCCCTGGCTAAGGGTGGTAGTAGTGGTGGGCATCCTGCCCCCTGGCTAAGGGTGGTAGTAGTGGTAGGCATCCTGCCACCCTGGCTAAGGGTGGTAGTAGTGGTAGGCATCCTGCCCCCTGGCTAAGGGTGGTAGTAGTGGTAGGCATCCTGCCCCCTGGCTAAGGGTGGTAGTAGTGGTAGGCTTCCTGCCCCCTGGCTAAGGGTGGTAGTAGTGGTAGGCATCCTGCCCCCTGGCTAAGGGTGGTAGTAGTGGTAGGCTTCCTGCCCCCTGGCTAAGGGTGGTAGTAGTGGTAGGCTTCCTGCCCCCCTGGCTAAGGGTGGTAGTAGTGGTAGGCATCCTGCCACCCTGGCTAAGGGTGGTAGTAGTGGTAGGCATCCTGCCCCCCTGGGTGAGGGTGGTAGTAGTGGTGGGCATCCTGCCCCCCTGGGTGAGGGTGGTAGTAGTGGTGGGCATCCTGCCCCCTGGCTAAGGGTGGTAGTAGTGGTAGGCATCCTGCCCCCTGGCTAAGGGTGGTAGTAGTGGTAGGCTTCCTGCCCCCCTGGCTAAGGGTGGTAGTAGTGGTAGGCTTCCTGCCCCCTGGCTAAGGGTGGTAGTAGTGGTAGGCTCCTGCCCCCTGGCTAAGGGTGGTAGTAGGGGTAGGCATCCTGCCACCCTGGCTAAGGGTGGTAGTAGTGGTAGGCATCCTGCCCCCCTGGGTGAGGGTGGTAGTAGTGGTGGGCATCCTGCCCCCCTGGGTGAGGGTGGTAGTAGTGGTGGGCATCCTGCCCCCTGGCTAAGGGTGGTAGTAGTGGTAGGCATCCTGCCCCCTGGCTAAGGGTGGTAGTAGTGGTAGGCTTCCTGCCCCCTGGCTAAGGGTGGTAGTAGTGGTAGGCTTCCTGCCCCCTGGCTAAGGGTGGTAGTAGTGGTAGGCTTCCTGCCCCCTGGCTAAGGGTGGTAGTAGTGGTAGGCTTCCTGCCACCCTGGCTAAGGGTGGTAGTAGTGGTAGGCATCCTGCCCCCCTGGGTGAGGGTGGTAGTAGTGGTGGGCATCCTGCCCCCCTGGGTGAGGGTGGTAGTAGTGGTGGGCATCCTGCCCCCTGGCTAAGGGTGGTAGTAGTGGTAGGCATCCTGCCCCCTGGCTAAGGGTGGTAGTAGTGGTAGGCTTCCTGCCCCCTGGCTAAGGGTGGTAGTAGTGGTAGGCATCCTGCCACCCTGGCTAAGGGTGGTAGTAGTGGTAGGCATCCTGCCCCCCTGGGTGAGGGTGGTAGTAGTGGTGGGCATCCTGCCCCCCTGGGTGAGGGTGGTAGTAGTGGTGGGCATCCTGCCCCCTGGCTAAGGGTGGTAGTAGTGGTAGGCATCCTGCCCCCCGTGGGTGAGGGTGGTAGTAGTGGTAGGCTTCCTGCCCCCTGGCTAAGGGTGGTAGTAGTGGTGGGCATCCTGCCCCCTGGCTACGGGTGGTAGTAGTGGTAGGCATCCAGCCCCCCTGGGTTGGGGTGGTGGCGCGCATTCAGGCCCCTGTGTGCATATGTGGCATTGGTGATGGGCATCCCGCCCCTATGGTGCTGCTGTTGCTGGTGTAAGTATATTCAGATTCCCAGTGTATGTGTGTGATGTGTCGTGTACGTGTTGTATGTGTTTTGTGGTTGGTGTCTGACTTACCTTCTGCGCCGTACGCGTCCGTGCCTGTTCCGGTAGTAGATGTAGAATATTGGTATGATCGGGACGAAGGGATTCATGGTTGGTTCGTGTCGTTCGTCCTTCTCGTTGCTTCGCGTCGTCCTCGTCGCTTGGCTTCGTCCTCGTCGCTTCGCGTCGTCCTCGTCGGTGCCGTGTTCGCCTCGTAGCCGTGGATCGTGTTGTGGCGCGATTCGGAGCTTATGTGCGCCTCTCCCGGATGCTTTGACGTGCCGTGCGTAGCGACGGGTTCGGCACGTACGGAAAGCGCATCGTACTTGTTCGGCCGGACGGGGCTGCATTTTCCCTTCCGTGCGACTCGATTCGGCGTTTCCGGATTCGCCTCGGTCGGAGAACAGGACCTGGTTTGGGTGAGTACGGCTCGGCCGGAATTTTTGCTGTTGTGCGCATCGTACTTGCTCGTTCGGTGTGCTGTACGGATCGGTCGGGAAACTGGCTTTCGCATGGCTTTTTTCCCGACCGAATAGTATTGGGTGCGCCTCCGACCGAGATCGGAATCGGCCCCATTGTCTTTTAACTCTGCAGAATCCAGGTTCCCTACTGGTGTACCGGGCAGCTTCCGTTTTTTCAACATTATTTTTAAAAAGGTGCACTGGTGGTTATCATTCAAGTCCCTTTTAGCAGAATCTCATAGTGGGCGAGACTATTTGTGAGGCTCACTCACAGCAGAGGCTCAAATACCTGAGATCGAACTCAACAATCTGGGGGGAATTAAGCAGACCAGACCCCAATTCCTACCACATGTGCCTCCCAGTTTATGTAATGTAATGTTATCTTAGCAAACTTGTAGAGCGCAACATATACCCGGAGGTGTCTTGGCGCTGGTCCAGCGAGCAAAGATGAGAGAAAAGGAAAGAGGAGCCTATTGATTGAAAAGCCAAGTCTTCAGGTACCTCCTGAATTGGAGTAGAGAGGGGGCTGACCTTATAAAGAGCGGGAGGAGGTTCCAAGATTTGGATGCTCCCACCCCGAAACTGCTTCCTCCCCATTTAGCTTTCTTGAATCTGATGGAATTGACTTTGAATGAGCCTAATGATCTTAGATTTCTGATAGGAGTATACCAGGATAAGGCTTTCTTCAGGAAGATAGGTCCAGAGCCATGAAGGGCTTTGTAAGTAAGACTAAGAGCCTTGAATTTAATTCTGTTTTTTACCTTTAGCCAATAAAGGCCTTTTAGTGCGTGTGGAACCGACTGGTGTCTAGGCAGTCCTAGTAACAGGCTTGCTGCAGAATGCTGGAGTACTTGTAGTTTGTTCAGGTATTGGGCCTGCAAGGCATTATAAAGGCCATTGCAGTAATCTATTGTGGATAGTGTTAGCGTAGAAATAACTGACTTCCTAACAGAAGTGGGAAGAAAGATTAGTATTTTCTTAAGAATTCTTAGCGTGTTATAGGAAGAAGAGACCACAGCATTGATTTAGATCAAGGGAAGAATCTAGCCATTCCCTAGGATGTGGTGATAACTGGGAATGGGTTCTGACTTTTCATACAACTCACAAGCTAGCCACAGCCAGAGATACCCTTATCTGACTTCTTTCACAGTCGACAACCCACAAGAACTAACAATGAAAGCAGTCTTCCCCACAGAAACCTAGCCTGCATTGAGAACCACCCTGGTTCTATGTCAGATGCATCAAATACTCTAAGCGCCTTCATGACCTGACCAGGTCGAGGCTCTTCCTTGCCACTGATAACGCAACTCAATGCTGACCAACCCTCTCTCTGGCAAGGGTTCGGTGCCTCTGATCTGATGCTTGCTCTCAACTTTGACAGATGTCAAACTGTCACAAGGGTCCCTGCCCGTTGTTCCTCTGGAGGATGCACTTCAGCAGCGCCCTCTCCAAGGTCTATTTGCTTCCTGTGGGAGAGCAACAGGGCACTTACAGATTTGTCAGGGCTGCCTAGATACTAGTCAGGCCTGTATGTTTATTGAGCAACACTAGAGGAATCTTGATGTTGTGTGCAGCCGAAGAACACGCAGGAGTAGGCACACATCCTAAGCTCTCAACTGCCCTACGCTGCACCAACACCATAATGGACTAGTTTGGGACAGCCTCTCGTGGGCCCTAATAGTCCTCAGGGAAGATGGACGAGCGTCTCGCCACCTCACTAAGTGGGTTACTGCACCCTAGATTTGCAGTTCCAGGATCCACACAGGACCTCATATTCTCACACTCAGCATACAGGCATGGGTCTCTGTCTGACCCTTGCAAGATGACTGGACTTCCTGCAGGCAAGACAGCCCACACAGTTTTCAAGGGATCCTCCTGATAAAGAGTCACCTCAGAACCTTTGGCCTGGATTACCTCTGGGACACTAGAGTCCAACACCTGAACTCTGACTAAATTAATCTACCACCATACAGGCAGCATCTGGAAGTCTGGTGTATCCCTTTTGTAGATCAGTTATCTCTCACATAGGCATCCCCATTCACAGAACTGTCCCAGAACCATTGGCCACATCTCTTCAAGGGTTATAGGGTCCATGTCAACTTCCCAGGAAGTCTCAAGCTCCACTGGGTAAACTGGGACTGCTACTGGGCACAGTGCATGCCTAGGCTGACACAGCCAAACCTTAGGCAACTCCCCTCTTTCCCTGAAGTCAAGCTGGAGACTAAGGGGCCAATTCCGATTCGGGCCGGAAATCTCTCTGACCGAGCCGGACCCGGAGAGATTTCTGACCGAATCGGACCCGTGCAGTCCGACCGAACGAGTACGATGCACACGTATGCCATCGGACTCGAGTCGGTCGGACTCCCATTGCCTGTCGTACAACGCGTACGCGTACGCGGGCTCCCATTGACTCAATGGGTGCGATGCGGACAAGTGCGCCCCCTACAGCGTGTACGCGGCGAAGCGATTCGCGCCGTACACGCACAGGTAGGGGGACCCATGGGTCCCCCTGTGTGCGACTCGCGCGGCTACGCATACAGGGGGTCCGACACGGACCCCCAAAGTACGGCTCCGACAGCTCTTTCGAGCCGGAGTGCGCGGCTCGGTCGGACTGCTCGCGGCGCGCATCGTACTTACCCGGCCGGGAACGTCTCCATTGCGCGGTGCGAGTCGGAGTCCGAGCGAGTCGGTCGGTGCGGTTAGACCCGGGAACGAGTCGGTCGGAGCGGTCGGGACGCCCGGACGAGTCGGTCGGCGAATACGCATCGTACTCGCTCGCCCGGACGCGCGTACGAATCGGTCGGGAAATAGGGCTCCGAATCGGATCCGGTTAAGCCGAATCCGATTCGGAGCCCTACCGGCCGAGATCGGAATCGGCCCCTAACTAGGGACCATGAAGATCACAATCTGTGACATTTGATACGTCACCCTGTAGGCACACACTGTCATCTTCCACACCGGTCAGTCCTGACACTGACACCAAAACTAGAATTAGTTCCTGGGAACACAGGACGTGCAAGAGATCCTTAAGGTGCTCCACCTCAAGGATGTCTGCCCATAGAGCAACAGGCATGAATTCTCCAAGGCAGCTCAGAACGACAATCTCTAACAGACGTGTCAAACACAACTCAGGATGATGCTCAGGTTCTCCTCACTCTGGAGCAGGTACCAGGCCACTAGGCTCTGCCACTGAGGGCTGCACCCACCTCCTACATGCCTCATTCCCATGGGCCTCCGCCTCTTGTCCTTTTGGTTTGACCTCTTGGGAGATATGTGAGTGAACACCTGAGTGGTCACCACCAATCCCTATTATATGCACCCTGGAGTCTTGATTGAGATTCACAGGCAATGTCCTTCACTGGTTCTGCTCCTACCTTTCCAACCAACACCGTTTTGTTCACATAGGAACCTCCTGGTCACAAAAGATCTGTATCACCTGTGATGTTTCCCAGGGTTACATACTGTCTCCTGTCATCTTCAACTTTACATGGAGCCACTTGATGATATACTCGCAGACAAAAGCATCAAGATTCACCACTATGACAAAGATACACAACTCTACTTGAAAGTCTTGTGTACTTCAGACATCCAACATCTCAAACACTGCTTGCACATCATCCAGACCACAATGTCCAGTGCCTATCTGAAGCTCAACCCAACTAAACAAAATTACTGTTATTTGCCAAAAACAACAGATATAGTGTATACCTGGCTCAATGAGATGAACCTTAATGGCTTGCCAGCGCAAGTGTTCATAATGTAGCTATTTATATCATGTTGATGTCACATGGTTTGCTGATGAACCTTCATAAATACTAAAACATTAAAAGATGTGGTTGAATCTGTGCAGTGATGTACATGCTTAGGCATGTTAAGAAAGACCACAGGCAGAATCTGGTGCGGAAATCAGAGGCAAGGCCATATATATTGTTCACCCTGCAGGGAAAAGTGCCAGTGGCCAAGACAGAATTCCTGTTATTGGCCAAGAACCACAAACAAATTACACAACAAGCCTGGCTCAATGGCATGAACCTTGACGGCTTCAAACCCCAACTTTCTCCGAATACCAAATCACTTGGATTCACCCTGGGTAACAAGCTCACCCTCAAGGAAAAAAAGACAGCCTCATACCAAGAAAATTAAACCAATACTTCCAGAAAGCAACTTCAGAAAGCTCTTCAAGCCCTTCAACCCTTGTATCTGAATGGTGGAATTCCCTACTGCTTGGTGTCCTAGACTCCACAATGGCACCCTCAAGGGCATCCTGGATGCTGCAGCATGGCCTGAAGAAATATGATCACATCACCCCCTTCCTGATGGAACTCCATTGGCTTCCCTTGCTGGTTGCACCATCTTTAATGCCAGTTGTATCATTTACAAAACCATAACGACTAGCATACCTGCTTATATTGCAAACAAGCTTATGACGTCTGGTGGGTCTTGGCCCACCTTCAGCCAGGACACCATCAAACTTCAGACTAAGAAATTTAAAAAATAAAACAACAGACATTTTCACCCAGGATCTGGAAGAGAATGCCCACATCCATCAGGACTGCCCCAGGGCTGATGCAATTTAGGAAATAGTTGAGGCAGCTGGTAACTGGGCCCACTCATGCGGCAGGACATACCTTAGATGGTATTTTTTCTAACCACCCAGGTCTCAAGTTTACGGGACTATTGCCACTCGTTTGGTCGGATCATGCCGCCGTCCGATTCGAGTTGACTCTGATGGTGTTGCGCATGAAGGGGCAGTGCCCTAAAGGCCCTGTAGCCACTAGAGCATGGAATAAAATTGATGGGACAGTCCTGCAGGAGCTTCTAATTGCCACGGCAGGTCAACTGCC
Organism: Calotriton arnoldi; assembly: GCA_963921515.1. Taxonomy (NCBI): domain Eukaryota; kingdom Metazoa; phylum Chordata; class Amphibia; order Caudata; family Salamandridae; genus Calotriton; species Calotriton arnoldi. The sequence continues at coordinate 99,007 of CAWUFW010021863.1, read as the reverse complement.
AGTGGGAGTGGATGAAGCTTCTATGGTTTATATGAACTGGCTGGAACAAGCCTGCGAGACATTAGCTCCAGTTAAGACTCTCCACCCTAAAAGATCGCAACCCTCTGCGCCATGGTTTACAGAGGATCTGAGAAATCAGAAACTCATGTGTAAACGGCTGGAGCGGAACTGGAGGAAGGGCTATAGAGAAACTGAGAAAACACTGTATAAGCTCAGTATGCAAAATTACAAACAACTTATTTTTTCCGCCAAACAAAAGTATTTTGCAACCCGCATCGATTTAGCGAAGAATTCAGCAAAATAACTATTTAGAACTGTTTCTAATCTGGCTTCTCCAAGTCCAGCCAGAGTTCAGCCTAGTCAGGAACTTTGCGAAGACATCGCCAAGTTTTTCCTGACCAAAGTAGAGTCCATCGTTTGTGCTTTTAGCGGGTCGAGCACGGGGGGAATATATGCAACTGGGGAGGAACCAAAGTTAACAACAGTTCCCACTGCCACGCTTGAGAATTTCTTACCAGTGTCCCTTGAAGACATTCAAGAGCTCCTCATGGCAGCAAATTCAGGGTCACGTTATGACCCTTGTCCAGTTGCAGTGGCCAAGTTGGCTCTGATCCCGATCGCGTGGATGCTATTACCAATTTTTTATGGCATGTTTGTAACTGGGCAGTTTCCTATATGTTGGAAATTAGCCTCTATTTTGCCCCTACTAAAAAAAAACAGTCTGGATCCTATGGATCCTAACAATTTCCGCCCCATTTCTAGGCTTCCGCTCCCAGCGAAACTGATAGAAAAAAATATGAATACACAACTCAGTGCCTTTCTAGTAGGGACACAAGCTTTGGATTCTTCCCAATATGGCTTTAGGGAAGGCCATAGTACTGAGACTGCCCTCATTAAGGCCACAGATGAGATTAGGGGAGCGGTGGATCGGGGGGGCAAGGCAGCTCTGGTATTGCTGGATCTGTCCGCTGCCTTTGATACGGTCCATCTTGATATTTTGATGGACCGTCTAAAGGCATGCGGGGTCCTTGGGAAAGCCTCGGACCTTTTAAGATCATTTCTATCAGGCAGAAGACAAATTGTTGCACTTGGAGATCATCAGTCAAAACCCTTTGCATTGCCCTGTGGGGTTCCACAGGGATCTTCCCTTAGCCCCACGCTCTTTAATGTGTACGTTTCTTCTCTGGCGCCTATTGTTAGGGCGTTTGGATTTGGCCTTACATCATATGGGGATGACACCCAAATAGTGGTGTCACTGCTACCTGGTGACCAGGCAGGTTTAGACAATAGATTCCAAGAGTGTATGTTATCAGTGGGGAGTTGGATGGCAGAGAACTGCCTAAAACTCAACACTGGTAAAACCGAGGTTATGTTGTTTGGTAACAATGTTAACTTCTGGACTCCAAATTGGTGGCCAGATTCGATGGGTTCTCTCCCCTCGCCCGCTAATAAGGTGAAAAACCTGGGGGTGATAATGGATGAGAGTCTTACCTCTAGTCAACAGGTTAATTCAGGGGCATCTAAAACCTTTTATGTGATCAAAACATCAGGAAAATATTGCCGTTCCTGCCCCCGAGCAGCCGGCAAACAGTGGTCGCGACTCTCGTAATGTCACGATTGGACTACTGTAACAGTCTGTACCTCAATGTTCAACAAAGGCTCTTGAATAAACTTCAAATACTGCAGAATGCAGCAGCCAGACTGCTCTCGGGCACACCTCGGTTTGCGCCTATTGCCAAGGAAATAAACAAATTGCACTGGCTACCGGTAAGGAACAGAGTCTGCTTCAAAGCCCTTTGTCTAGTTTTTAAGGCGCTGCAGGGTTCAGGACCTGACTATTTAAAACAGCATTTCCACTGGTACACTCCGAAAAGACCACTTCGTTCATTAGGGGCTAGGCTGGTCTCAGTGCCACGCATAAAAAAAAGTTCGATGGGGAGGCAGAAGTTTTACTTACGGTGCGGCCAAAGCCTGGAACGAACTGCCGTTTCAATTAAGAAGCATCACAAACCTCTTAGCTTTCAGGAAAAGCCTAAAGACCTGGCTCTTTGCCCAATAAACTTCTTCCATTTCTTGCCACAGGAGATGTAACTAGCGCCAGGACACCTCCGGGTAACAGCTGCGCTGTATAAATATCATTAACATAACATAACATAACAAGACTCATCTCTTTAAAAGCACTGCATCCCAATGCATTAACCTTACATAATCCACATTCCTTTCTTATTACTTGATGACTTTATGCTTATCTTTTACCACATACATGTAGGATAGTGCTATAGAAATACTATATATGTACATAAAGCTACAAAGCCAAAATCTGGCATCGCAGTCTTGAGAATAACATCCTCCAATGAACCTGGCCAGTCACAATATTGTTACTATTGTTTTTTAAGTCAATATACTTTTACATTTTTTTACGTCTACCCATTTTATACCGTAGCTTCTCCACATTCAAAGCAGAGATCTATGTATGGTAAGTAAAGAGAACAACTAAGAAAGTTTATTCAACTTGGAAAAAGTTACCTTAAAATATTTTTATTTTCTATTATTTTAAAATATTTGATTTCAAATGTAGAACAAAAGAACAAAATGCTACAGCTATATTATCTCAATTTTGAATTCAATTGTTAATTAATTATATTAAACTAAATTCAAAATATTTTTTAAAGTTTATTAAAAAAGTAAATTTCCACCTAAAGTAAAAATAATAAAAAAAATTATTATGGATTAATAATTATTAAAAGTGATGTTTACAGTACAAATCCTATGCTAGGCAGCGCACACTGACCTCTGTGAGCCTGTGCATAATGCAAGGCACTCTTTTAGATTGTCAACACAGGGGAAAACAGCAGAAGTAGGCCAATCTTAATCGACATGACTCTGCACTGCGTTTACCCCTTGCACAACACAGCACAGCAAATTTTTTACTGTGTTGCATTGCATGAACAAATTGTAAATCAGCCTTTAAGTACATAAAGAACTAAGGTCCTGATGTATGAAGAAATAGAATGCTGTAATCTAGTCGGAAACTGGTTTGCAATCACTCGATCAGGGGCTGTTGATCTACAAAGATCTGTTAAAGGCGTATTTTCTAAAATTGCACACCATAGTGAAAAATTTGCAAATTTCTTATTTTTGTGATAGAAAATACTGACTCACTAATTGTGATTACCAAATAATGAGTCACTTTTTTGATGTAATAAGCATTTGCAAACAGGACATTCATAAATTGGAAGGAGGTGGTAACCAGGTGCAGTGTATAAAAGGGGGCTGAAAATGCATTGCAGTCTTTCCCAATTTCTGCACACTAGCTGTAGTAAGGAGGATGTAGATTCTTGGAACCCAACAGAAGAGGACGAGGAGAGAGAGAGGGTTTTCAAAGAGAGGGTGTGTTAGAAATGGGATCTCTAGTTGGCAAGGGCTTGCACCTTTGTCCAAGTAGGGACCCTTCTTCCTAGTCAGGGTAAGGGTGTTACACTCGTGAAGTAACCCTTGCTCACCCTCGTGGTAGCTTGGCACGAGCAGTCAGGCTTAATTCAGAGGCAGTGTGTAAAGCATTTGCACATAACCAACAGTAATACAGTGTAAGCACTACAAACGGACACCACACCAGTTTAGAAAAATAACCAATATTTTTATATACTCAAGACAAGACCAATTATGACATAAATCCACAATACTATACTTTAAAAATGAATGCTTGATACAGTAATTTCTTCTTTGCAGGAATAGTTCAAAAACAAAGTTCGTACGAGTCGGTAGCTCCGTCCGAGCCTACCGCGATGCTGAAAACCACAGAGTCTAACAGTTCCAGCCGACCGCGTCGATACGGGCCAGCAGAGTCGTGAACAGACTCGGTCACAGTACCTTTCTCGTTGTGGCTGGTACGGAGTGTACGAGCCAGTCGGCGTTCGTCGCGGTTGCGGTGCAAGACGGAGCGATGCAAGGTGCGGTGTCCCTCGATGCGGTGCAGGCAGCGGCTCGATGAGCGTCGTGCAGACGGAGTCGGTGAGTCCAAGGCGTGCGATGCAGGGTGAGTCGATGCTCGATGCGGTGCTGACAGGTTGCGATGCAGGCGACCAAGCCGGAGTGCGGGAGCTGGTGTCGGACAGCGGTGCGAGTCGGAGCGGTGCGTCGCAAACGTGCGAGCGGTGCCCCAAATGCGATGCGGTCACGACTCTTGAGCCAGTTGCAGCGTCCGCGTCGGTCGGGTCCGGCTGGTTCAGTGAAGCGATGCGTTGCGAACTGCGGTGCCCACAGGTCACGGTGCAAGCAGCGGCTCGGTGTTGACGGCGTCGGACGTCGCCTACGGTGAGACCAGGGTTGCGATGCGAAGCGGGGCGATGCGGTCTGCGGTGCAAACAGGTCACCGGTCAGGGATGGATTCGGTTGACGGCGTCGGTTGCAGTTCCCTTCCTCTGTGGCAACTGAAACAGCGTTCCAGAAGCGGTACCCAGAGGCTTGTGAAGTCTTTGCAGTCCCTGAGACTTCTTAACAGGAGGCCAGCTCGGATCCAGGCCCTTGGAGATACTCAGCACAAGTTTGTAGAAAGTTCAGTCCTTTCACTGCCCAAGGCAGAAGCAGCAGCTGCAGGCCAATCCAACAAAGCAACAACACAGCAAAGGGGCAGTACTCCTCCTGGCAGCTCTTCCAGCTCTTCGTCTTGGCAGGTTCCTTGATTCCAGCGAGATTCATGGGGTCAGGGCCCCAATATTTATATCCCAAATTCCTTTGTTCTCTGAAGGCAGAGAGGCCTTTGCCTAGTCCAAACCAGTTCTGGAGCACTTTGTTGACAAGTCTCCGTCCCTTCTTTCAGTGAGTAGGCCAGGGACATCAGACGCACCACAGGAGGTGGAGCCAGCATTGTGGAGGGAAGGCACTGTCCTATTCAGGGCCCAGGTGCAACTCCTCCCACCCATCTACATGTAGATCTTGCTATTCAGCCCTGCACTGACTCACCCTGTCTCCTGGCATCGCCCAGCCCCTGTCACTCACACTCCAGACAAGGAATACACAACCTCGCAGAGGCAGGCTTGGATGGTTAGACAAGAAAATACCCACTTTCTAAAAGTGGTATTTTCAAACACAGAATGTTAAAACCAACTTCACTAAAAGATGCATTTTATCATTCTGAGTCCAGGCATACTAAACTCGAATTTCTACCATGTTCCCGGGGTCAGTTAGGATTATAAGCCGTAATAATCAAAACTGCCCGTTCTGGCCTATGGGGAACAGGTAGCCTTGCAATAGTGAAAAACGAACTAGGCTGTTATTCACTATCAGGACATGCCACACACACCAGGGCATGTCCTACCTTTCGCATACAACGCACCCTGCCCACAGGGGTACCTTGGGCCTACCTTAGGGGTGACTAACATGTAGAAAAGGGAAGGTTTAGGGACTTGCAAGTGTGCGCCCTTGCCAAGTCGACATGGCAGCCCCAGGCTGCGAACAGGCTCTGCGATGGCAGGCCCGAGTTACACTTTACGGGCTGTTTGCGTGGGTGGCACAATCCAGTGCTGCAGCCCACCAACAGCATTTGGTCTATAGGCCCTGGCACTCACAGTGCACTTTACAAGGGACTGACACATAAACCAAATAGGCCAATCATGGAAACGCCAATCCATAACACATTTTATACAGGAGCACTTGCACTTTCCCACTGGACAGCAGTGAGGAAAGTGCGCAGAATCATTACACCAGCAAAAACAGAGTCAAAACCGGGAGGTCAGAAAGCAAAAATTCAGGGGAAACACGCCAAAAGATGCCAAGTCTAACACATGTCCCCTCCAGCTGAAAGTAGGGAGAACTACCCAACCCCATTGGAGTTCTCTTCACTAAGGCGGAAGAACCTGGACAGACCATCTGCGTTGGCGTGTTCTGTACCAGAACGGTGTTCCACCGTAAAGTCCATTCCCTGTAGGGAGATGGACCACCTCAGCAGTTTTGGATTCTCACCCCTCATTTGCATCAACCATCTGAGGGGCCTGTGGTCTGTCTGAACCCGGAAGTGAGTCCCAAACAGGTATGGTCTCAACTTCTTCAGCGCCCAGACCACAGCAAAAGCTTCCCTTTCTATGGCACTCCACCTCTGTTCCCTGGGAAGTAGTCTCCTGCTAAGGAAGACTACAGGCTGATCCAGGCCCTCTTCATTCAGTTGTGAGAGCACCGCTCCCACACCATGCTCTGAAGCGTCAGTCTGCACGACGAATTCCTTGGAGAAGTCAGGTGCCTTGAGCACGGGCGCCGTGCACATGGCTGCCTTCAGGGCATCAAAAGCTTTCTGGCAGGACTCAGTCCAGATCACTTTCCTGGGCTGCCTCTTAGAGGTCAGCTCTGTTAAGGGGGCAACGATGGTGCCATAGCCCTTAACAAATCTCCTATAGTAGCCGGTGAGACCTAAGAAGGCTCTCACCTCTGTCTGGGTCTTGGGGGCTCCCAAGCCAGAATGGTGTCAATCTTGGGTTGTAGGGGCGCCACCTGGCCGCTTCCTACCTGGTGTCCCAAGTACACCACAGAACCCTGCCCGATCTGGCACTTACTGGCCTTGATCGTGAGGCCTGCACCTTGCAGAGCCCTCAACACTTTCTCAAGGTGCTGTAAATGTTCTTCCCAGCTGGAACTGAACACAGCAATGTCATCCAGGTAGGCGGCACTGAAATCCTCCAGCCCAGCCAACACCTGATTGACCAACCTCTGAAAGGTGGCAGGGGCATTCTTCAACCCAAAGGGCATCACCCGGAATAGGTAATGACCTTCTGGGGTTGAGAATGCTGATCTCTCCTTGGCCCCATCGGTTAAGGCAATCTGCCAGTACCCAGAAGTCAAATCAAACGTGCTGAGGAACCGGGCAGCTCCCAACCGATCAATGAGCTCATCAGCTCTGGGGATGGGGTGCGTGTCAGTCCTGGTGACGGCATTGAGCCCACGGTAGTCCACACAAAACCGGAGTTCTGGAGTGGCACCGGGCGCAGCAGCCTTTGGGACCAAGACCACTGGGCTGGCCCAAGGACTGTGGGAGGGCTCAATCACCCCTAACCCCAACATCTTAGAGACCTCCTCCTTGATGCTGGCTCTGACCCGGTCAGTCAACCTGTAAATCTTGTGCTTCACAGGAGGGCTGTCACCCGTGTCCACGTCATGGGTACACCAGTGAGTAACACCGGGGGTCAGAGAGAACAGTGGGGCGAACTGTCCCAACAACTGGCGACAGTCCCCCTGCTGCTCCTGAGTCAGAGTAGGGGAGAGGATCACACCCTCTACTGACCCATCATGCTCCTTGGTAGACAGGAGGTCAGGGAGAGGCTCACTCTCCTCTTCCACCCCATCATCTGTCGCCAAGAGCATACTCACTTCGGACCTCTCGAAGTGGGGCTTGAGGCGGTTCACGTGAAGGACCCTCAAAGGGTTCCTTGGAGCCTGCAAATCCACCAGGTAGGTGACGTCACTTTTGCGCTCCTTTACCTCATATGGCCCAGTCCACTTGTCCTGCAAGGCACAAGGTGCCACTGGGGCCATGACCCACACTTTTTGTCCAGGTTGAAATTCGACCAGAGTGGCATTCTGGTCATACCATCTCTTCATTTCTTCCTGGCTTGCTTCTAGGTTCGCCTGAGTGAGTTTCCTGAAGCGGGCAGTTTGGTTTCTAAAGGCCAGCATGTAGCTAAATACATCCTGGGAGTTTTCCTGGGAGCCGCCTCCCAGCCTTCCTTTACCAAACTCAGAGGTCCTCTGACAGGGTGGCCATACAGGAGCTCAAAGGGGCTGTACCCAAGAGACTTCTGAGGCACCTCCCTGTATGCAAAGAGTAGGCATGGCAAGAGGACGTCCCACTTACGCCTCATGGGTTCTGTTAGACCCTTGATCATGCCTTTCAAGGTCTGGTTGAATCTCTCCACCAGACCGTTTCCTTGTGGGTGGTAAGGAGTGGTGAACTTGTAGGTTACACCACACTCCTTCCACAGGGATGTCATATACTTGGATATGAAATTGGGCCCCCTATCAGAAACCACCTCTCTGGGGAATCCCACACGGGAAAAGATCCCCATTAACACCCGGCCCACCACTGGCGCCGTCGTTGTCCTGAGAGGGATTGCCTCCGGGTACCGGGTGGCATGGTCCACCAAGACCAGGATGTACCTGTTGCCCATGGCTGTCTTGGGATCCAGTGGCCCCACAATATCCATCCCTACCCTTTCAAAGGGTGTTCCAACAACAGGAAAAGGTTGGAGAGGAGCTTTGACCCTCCTCCCACTCTTACCACTTGCCTGGCAAGTTTGGCAAGACCTACAGTGTGCATCTGACTGCCTTCGCATTTGGGGCCAAAAGAAGTGGGTGACAAGCCTGTCAAAGGTCTTGTCCTGCCCCAAATGTCCTGCCAAAGGCACGTCATGAGCCAGACCCAGTAGGAAGGTCCTGAAGCGCTGGGGTACCACCAGCACACGGGCTGACCCAGGCTCAGCAACCTTAGGCTCACTGTATAGGAGACCACTCTCCCAGTAGATCAGATGTGACCCGGACTGATTACCAGCTGCCTGGTCTGCAGCCTGCCGCCGCAGACCCTACAGAGTAGGGCACTCGTTCTGCTCCCTGCAGAACTCCTCCCTGGTGGGACCCCCTTCTTGCTGCCACCATCTGAGCCTGACTTACTCCTAAGTTCTAGCTCCTTCAGTTCTCTCTCATGCTCTAAGAGCATCTTCCTCTCCTCTATGGCCAATCTCTTCTCCTCCCGCTCACTCTCCAGCCTGAGCTTCTGCAGCTCAAACTGCCTTGCCTCCCGCCTGTCCTCCAGCTCCTCTGGGGACAGACTGCTGCTGCCTGACCTGGCGGGTTCCCCCTACCCAAAAGCATATCCACCCTGGAAATAGGCTCCTCCACCTCCTCACTGAGATTACCAGGCTGCCCACTGGCATGTCTGGCTGCTACCCAGGCCCTCAGCGCCTTCTGTAGCTCCTCCTTCCTTGTGAGGCCTTTAATTTGGACTTTCAGGTTTTTACAAATTGCTCGTAGTTCCTTTACGGCGTAGGTTTCCAACCTATCCTCCTCAAAGATAATTTCCAGAGATGCAACGGATGATGCAGCTGTGTCAGGCATGACAAAAGTAGTGAGTTGAAAACTGGCAAGATCAAAAATAGGCCCAAAGAAAAAGAACCAGTATGTGGTACGTAATGGTCTGCGATATGGCAGTAGTGCACACCAATCACTGTAAGTCAAGTGCAAACACAAGTCCTATCCTCACCGCTGACAACCAATGTTAGAAATGGGATCTCTAGTTGGCAAGGGCTTGCACCTTTGTCCAAGTAGGGACCCTTCTTCCTAGTCAGGGTAAGGGTGTTACACTCGTGAAGTAACCCCTGCTCACCCTCGTGGTAGCTTGGCACGAGCAGTCAGGCTTAATTCAGAGGCAGTGTGTAAAGCATTTGCACATAACCAACAGTAATACAGTGTAAGCACTACAAACGGACACCACACCAGTTTAGAAAAATAACCAATATTTTTATATACTCAAGACAAGACCAATTACGACATAAATCCACAATACTATACTTTAAAAATGAATGCTTGATACGGTAATTTCTTCTTTGCAGGAATAGTTCAAAAACAAAGTTCGTACGAGTCGGTAGCTCCGTCCGAGCCTACCGCGATGCTGAAAACCACAGAGTCTAACAGTTCCAGCCGACCGCGTCGATACGGGCCAGCAGAGTTGTGAACAGACTCGGTCACAGTACCTTTCTCGTTGTGGCTGGTACGGAGTGTACGAGCCGGTCGGCGTTCGTCGCGGTTGCGGTGCAAGACAGAGCGATGCAAGGTGCGGTGTCCCTCGATGCGGTGCAGGCAGCGGCTCGATGAGCGTCGTGCAGACGGAGTCGGTGAGTCCAAGGCGTGCGATGCAGGGTGAGACGATGCTCGATGCGGTGCTGACAGGTTGCGATGCAGGCGACCAAGCCGGAGTGCGGGAGCTGGCGTCGGACAGCGGTGCGAGTCGGAGCGGTGCATCGCAAACGTGCGAGCGGTGCCCCAAATGCGATGCGGTCACGACTCTTGAGCCAGTTGCAGCGTCCGCGTCGGTCGGGTCCGGCTGGTTCAGTGAAGCGATGTGATGCGAACTGCGGTGCCCACAGGTCACGGTGCAAGCAGCGGCTCGGTGTTGACGGCGTCGGACGTCGCCTACGGTGAGACCAGGGTTGCGATGCGAAGCGGGGCGATGCGGTCTGCGGTGCAAACAGGTCACCGGTCAGGGATGGATTCGGTTGACGGCGTCGGTTGCAGTTCCCTTCCTCTGTGGCAACTGAAACAGCGTTCCAGAAGTGGTACCCAGAGGCTTGTGAAGTCTTTGCAGTCCCTGAGACTTCTTAACAGGAGGCCAGCTCGGTTCCAGGCCCTTGGAGATACTCCGCACAAGTTTGTAGAAAGTTCAGTCCTTTCACTGCCCAAGGCAGAAGCAGCAGCTGCAGGCCAACCCAACAAAGCAACAACACAGCAAAGGGGCAGTACTCCTCCTGGCAGCTCTTCCAGCTCTTCGTCTTGGCAGGTTCCTTGATTCCAGCGAGATCTAAATTCATGGGGTCAGGGCCCCAATATTTATATCCCAAATTCCTTTGTTCTCTGAAGGCAGAGAGGCCTTTGCCTAGTCCAAACCAGTTCTGGAGCACTTTGTTGACAAGTCTCCGTCCCTTCTTTCAGTGAGTAGGCCAGGGACATCAGACGCACCACAGGAGGTGGAGCCAGCATTGTGGAGGGAAGGCACTGTCCTATTCAGGGCCCAGGTGCAACTCCTCCCACCCATCTACATGTAGATCTTGCTATTCAGCCCTGCGCTGACTCACCCTGTCTCCTGGCATCCCCCAGCCCCTGTCACTCACACTCCAGACAAGGAATACACAACCTCGCAAAGGCAGGCTTGGATGGTTAGACAAGAAAATACTCACTTTCTAAAAGTTGTATTTTCAAACACAGAATGTTAAAACCAACTTCACTAAAAGATGCATTTTATCATTCTGAGTCCAGGCATACTAAACTCGAATTTCTACCATGTTCCCGGGTCAGTTAGGATTATAAGCTGTAATAATCAAAACTGCCCGTTCTGGCCTATGGGGAACAGGTAGCCTTGCAATAGTGAAAAACGAACTAGGCTGTTATTCACTATCAGGACATGCCACACACACCAGGGCATGTCCTACCTTTCGCATACAACGCACCCTGCCCACAGGGGTACCTTGGGCCTACCTTAGGGGTGACTAACATGTAGAAAAGGGAAGGTTTAGGGACTTGCAAGTGTGCGCCCTTGCCAACTCGACATGGCAGCCCCAGGCTGCGCACAGGCTCTGCGATGGCAGGCCCGAGTTACACTTTACGGGCTGTTTGCGTGGGTGGCACAATCCAGTGCTGCAGCCCACCAACAGCATTTGGTCTATAGGCCCTGGCACTCACAGTGCACTTTACAAGGGACTGACACATAAACCAAATAGGCCAATCATGGAAACGCCAATCCATAACACATTTTATACAGGAGCACTTGCACTTTCCCACTGGACAGCAGTGAGGAAAGTGCGCAGAATCATTACACCAGCAAAAACAGAGTCAAAACCGGGAGGTCAGAAAGCAAAAAGTCAGGGGAAACACGCCAAAAGATGCCAAGTCTAACAGGGTGACTCTATTTGACCAAACTGATGAGGTGGTTCATGCTAGCTATCGGTTTAAACAAAATGCCATTCTTACTTTAATTAATTAATTTGACGCTGTACTATGCAGGCCTACACAATGCAGTAGATCAATTCATACCCACATTCAGGTTTAGTGCTGTATGCACCTTTTAGCATCTGGAAGCTGCTAATACACATTTGCAGTTGCAGGAGGGATTTCCCAGAGTGTATTCTGCAGGCATTTTAGGAATTTTCATGATTCAATGTTAGCAAGAATAAATCCACCTCTTGCATTTCCAAGTATCCCTGCTGATGATTTGGAGGCTACAAAATCCAGTTCTGTGCTGCAGCTCATTTTCCACAAGTGATTGGATGTGTAGTTCGTACACATATTCTAATATGCCGACCCTCTGAAACTGATTTTTTTAGCTGGATACCGAGTGAGCACTCATGACTCTTACATCTTTAGACACTGTGGACTATAGAAGTGACCAGCAAGAGGGGAGCTCGGAAACAGATGATTGTTAGGTAAAAGTTATTTTAATACAACCTTTGTCGTAAATTGTGGGTCTTTTTTAAATATTTCTAATACAAGTTTGTTAAATTTCAGGTGGTAGTGCCTATGGATTATGCCCATGGATAATGACTCCATACTTCATCCCCTAAAACGTAGATAAAAGAAGTACAATGGTGCGCATAAACAAACAAGGAGCATTGTAGAATGGACATTGTGCTTACTCAAAGGCAGATTCTAATGTCTGTACAAAGGTGTAGTCGCCCAAGAGTACGATCCAGCAATCTGCTGAAAAATCATAGCCACTTGTGCACTGTTGAATAATTTCACTAATCGAAAGAGGCTTTCCATGGAACCTGCAAGTGAAGAATCTGATTTGGATGATATTAAAAATCCAGTTTGAATACCCAGGACATAATGCTGCCAGAGCTGCAGAGGGTCGTGCTTGCAGGGATGATATCACTAACAACTACTTTTGAAAAGAGCAATGAAAACATGTAGATTAGTAAACACCTTTTCTGTTTATTCACAGATTAATTTGAAGATAAAGAACACTTTAATTTTAAACATATTATTCCATATTTGGATAAATATTTATGTTTCTAAATAATAAAATGCTTTTTGTTTAATTCTCCAAAATAATCTAATAATCTGCATTTCGAGTTGAGCCTTGTTGTCCAGCAGTGGGTCTTTCTGTCGAATGCTGTGTGCCATTCCTTGTCCTTCTCCATGATGACTTCTAGTGCACCTTGATGTGGCAGGCTGACCAAAAAAAAACTGCTCACACTTGAGCCCTCTTCAGTTTCTACAACTGACCGTGCTGCCATAATTCCTGTTTTAATAATTTTCATTTTCTCTAAAGTATCTGTTATTTGGGCTAGGATCCTTGCTATCTCACCACCGTGATGGACTAGCTCGACCTGCATGTTAGCAGTTCTCAGACAAATGGTTGAAGTGGCTGTACCCAACCTCTCAACAAAATGTCCACATGTTTGGAGGTGATTGTTCATGTTTCTCTGTTGACACGTGCTGCAGAGTCTTGAGCCATTTATGTGGACATATCCTTTATTGAGAACTGTGCGCCTCACACAGAGGTCTAGCCAGGATTTCAAAAATCTGCAGGGCAAGAACAGTCGGAGGATCGTTTTCCTTCCTTGGCCCCAAGACCTGGAATAAGCTCCCCAAGACCTCCGGTCCAATCCCGAGCTCGCGGTCTGTAGGAAAAAATGTAAACCATGGCTGTTTCAGCAAAATGAATAATACGATCACTGTTCGCAGAGAGCGGGCTTTCCATGTACATTGTCAGCGCCGAGACACTCCTTGGAGTATTCGTAGGCTATACAATTGCCATTTCATGCATTCATTCATATACCCATCATTAATTCTTCAACGGCTGGTTTGCCTTTAGAAATAGTTGTTTCTACTTTAGATACCCGCCTCCTCAGTACTGAGGTAGCCCTGTACTCCTCTCTTTGAATTTTCAACATTGATTGTTCCAAGTCATGAAACTATGCCGGAGTAGGGGTGGTACACGGACCTCTGCATTTCTGGACCCTACAGTAGGCCTTAAAGACCTTCTTTCTCTTTCTAAGATAGGAGGGAATGGTGCTTAATAATGGTGAGGCACTGCAGGGGTGGTGTTTTGCCTGCTGGGTGGACTGTGTGCCTCTGTAGGAATAGTAATCACTGTCACGAGTTTATTTTCTGTGTGACATTAGGAATCACCAACATCCTCTCTTTCTTTTGGGGTTGAATGAGTAGATTGCCATGTTTTGGTGAAAACATAGTGAATATATTGTTATAATATTTGTGTTTATATTTTCAACAACATTTTGTCAATGTAAGCATTTTTGTTTATTCATGAACTAAGAGCTACATTTAAATAGTTAATGTGCCATTTGCAACGTATGTCATACATGCCTTTAAGCTTATAAGTCAAAAAGATTTATTTTATGTAAGCCTTGGTGTTATGTGCATGGCTGCCTTACCCATAATGTTTGTCTTGATTGCTAAAAAGAAAAAGAAAAGGAAATGGATTATTTGTTCACTTGTAGCACTAATTTTGAATACCTGGTAAATAAAAGAACCTCATATCTTTACCACATCTGTAGGCCCATTTGATTTGTAAACATTAGTACACTTATTTATTATTAATATAAGTACATTCTAATAAACTGAACTGGAGCGGCAGATAAATGGGCTGCTGTGTCAGTATTGGATGCTCTACAGATGTATTCACGATGGAAGGAGGTCTCTAGTTATTCTACCAGAGGAGTAGACAGTTTCTCTGTACATAGCGCCTCACTTGTAGCTGCAGCCTCCAGTCTTCTTGATGCTACCATCTCCTTGGTGCTTGAACACAGGTCATACCACTACTTCCTGATTTCTTCCAGAGACTTTATAATGAAACCTAAAGCATTTATGCTTTGCTATATCCTGGTCCAAATGTGGGTTATTTGTTGCATTAAGAACAGACATGGAAGATTTCCCAAACAGTTTCTCATATTCAAAGGTACACTCCTCCACAAGAATTTCCAGCTATTGGTCACTAAGGCCCATATTTATAATTTTTTCAAGCAATGCAATGCAGCAAGACAACTTGCTGCGCTGCACTGTGTGAAAAGGAGAAGACAGGAATGCGCCATATTTATCATTAATTGGCGCATTCCTGTTCTCTCCTTCCACTGGTGCGCAAATGTATGTCGGTACCATGCAGGCATTTTTTCCGAACGCGTCTTACAACGCGCTCCATTATCCCGCAAGTCATTAAAACGACTTGCCTTAAGGAAAGCGTTGGAGTTGAAACAGTATAATTTAGTATTCGAACTTCAGTCTGTGCAACAGTAGGGAAAGTGTTGGACTTAAAGTCCAACATCAATCCAACAATGCTTCCCTTAAGGCAAGTTGCTGTAATGACGTGTGGGGTAAATTAACACATTGTAAAGACACGTTTGTGGTTTGAACCATGTTGTAAAGCCACAGCGTGGTTCGAACCACGAAGTAAAAGCTGTTTCCCCTGGCTCACTCAGTGCAGCCTAACACCAATTGAGGCACCCTTATGTCAGGGTGCAAGGGTTCCTGCATTGGAGGCAGGATTGTTTTTGTGCAGAAAGGGACACCTTTCTGCACAAAAACAATTGTTAGAGGTAATTTCCTCTTTCTTAGTGTGCTGCTTAACGTAGTACACTTGGAAAGAGGAAACAACGACGAGAAATAAAGATATTTCTTGCACCTCTGGTGGGAAGGCACACAATTCTTGCAAGTCTACCAGTGCTGGTAAATCTGGGAAAGCATCAGAAAGCATGGGTGGATGAGTGGGAACACCCACGCTCCACCCATGTAACGCTTCCACCATGCAGTGTATTGCAAGGCAACGACTTGCCCTGCCTTGAGTTACACCAGATTTACCAAGCCATGCAGGCCATGCAGAGTGGTCTTGAATGCCTTTGTAAATCTGATTCTAGGTTTTGCAAACCCCACGTTGCCTTGCATGGCACAAGGGTGACGCGAGGTGGTGGTGTGGCAGTTGTGTTTAAATCATGCTACACCTGCACACTGATTAAGGAAACTGTAGCGGGCTGCGAGTGCGACCGATTCAGGATTACTTTTAATCCCAATTTTACCATGTCTGGCATCCTGGTTTATCGTCCCCCAGGCCCCTCTAAGGAAGGTAGGGCTGCCTTGGCAGAACTAGTGGGCATCCTGGTTGTGAGGCATGCCAATTTCTCTGTTATCGGGGACCTAAACTTGCATTTTGATAATTCCCTTGATTCAGAAGCGGCTAATTTTTCAGCGGACCTAGCAGCTTGCCAGCTGCTCCAATTGGTGCGTGGCCCTACTCACTCTGCTGGTCACTTACTCGATCCAGTCTTTTCGAATCTCCCACGTCTCTCTGTCTCGACTCCCACTCCGCTATGCTGGACTGATCACTACCTGATCTCTATGACGCTTTCTGGGGTAGTGCCCTCACGAAAGTCACATCAGAAATGTACGCTCCGCCGCCCATGGCATAAATTAGACTTCGACCAACTTAGTACTACCCTTTCTACGAGTGTGCCTAGTTGGCCAGAGGATCCAGACATCGCCAGCGAAGCACTCTATGATTGGATAAGACATCCTTTGGATGATATGATCCCGGTCAAACAATTAAAATGTCGAAGCACCAAGGCCAATCCATGGTATAATAACAACTTAGCCACTATCCGCAAATCGTGCAAACGACTGGAACGGGAGTGGAGGAGAGACTTTGACTCTACCCGGAAAGGTCACTATCAGTCAGCCATTAAGAATTATCATAGGGCTGTTCAGTAGGCACGTGCCACCTATTTTTCTGAGGAGATCAGAAACAGCCAGAATCCCTCCAAGAAGATCTTCGCCATTATTAAAAATCTCAAAAACGCGGGGGCGCCTGCGGCATCCGCCGTTAAATCTAATGAACAATGTGAGGACCTTGCCACCTTCTTTATAACAAAGGTGGACAATATCTACAAAACCTTCCCCCAGATAGCCAATGGCTCTGACTCTGAGGACCCTGCTCCCCCTGCCCATATATTGGCTACTTTTCCACCTATCTCTGGAGAAGCTCTTAGCATACTCTGCAGGAAGGTTAAATCGGGTTCTCCAGCTGACCCTATGAAGCCGGAACATCTAATAAGACTCTTACCTGTGCTTCTTACACCTCTGGGCCAGGTCATTAACCTATCCCTGGCCACGGCCACAGTTCCGAGGACATGGAAGCAAGCCGCGGTAAGGCCGCTATTAAAGAAGCCCACTTTAGATCCGACAAAACCTGAGAACTATCGCCCCATCTCCCTGCTTCCCTGGACTTCTAAAATATCTGAAGCCTATGTTAACACCATTGTCTCAGGCTATCTGGAGGAGAATTGAATACTGGACTCCTCCCAGTGTGGCTTTCGTTCGGATCTTAGTACAGAGACCGCATTGCTAGCTGTGACCGAACACCTGAGAGCGGCTCTGGATGAGGGACGTACTTCGGCACTGATCCTATTGGACCTCAGTGCCGCATTTGATACGGTCTCCCACCAGATCCTGATCCAGAGGTTGAAGGATGCTGGTATTGTGGGCCCCGCCTTGGCGTGGCTCACCTCCTTCCTTTCGGACATGTCCTTTCAGGTGTCAGCACCCCCATTTTCTTCTAAGGTGCATTCCGGCGTTCCACAGGGCTCTGCTCTAAGCCCTTCGCTCTTTAACCTGTATGTCCAGCCCTTAGCTGTAATAGCTAAGAGGAGTGGGCTGACTATAGTGTCTTATGCTGACGACACTCAATTAGTTATCGCGCTCTCCAATGACTGTCTAAACGATGCCGCTAAGTTTCGAAGTGGGCTGGCGGAGGTTGCAGGGTGGATGACCGCCAACTGTCTCCAGCTCAACGCCAGCAAGACCGAGGTCCTGCTGGTAGGAAAAGATCCTGAGCTTTGGAGCGGACACTGGTGGCCCACCACCCTGGGACCGGCCCCCACTCCCAAACAGGTGGTGAAAATTCTTGGCGTCTGGGTGGACTCGGCGCTTAGTTTCCGAGATCAAACAAAGAGGGTAGCGGCGACCTGTTTTGGTATTCTGCGCAGCCTCAGGCCCATTTTGGGCTTCTTTGACCCCTCTATCCGGCAGACGATTGTGCAGGCATCTGTGCTGTCAAGATTGGACTATGCCAGTGTGCTCTATCTGGGGGCCAACAGGGCCGAGATTGCAAGATTGCAGAGGGTCCAAAATGTCGCCGCTAGAACTCTTCTTGCCATGCCCAGATGCTGTTCCACCTCCAGCACTATCCGTCGGCTACACTGGCTGCCAGTGGAGAGGCGGGTGGAGTTCAAGTCTCTCTGCTTCGCATTTAAGATTTTGAAATATCCGATCCCTGGGATATTATCTGGCCTACTCTCTGCCTATATTCCCACGCGTCAGTTACGTTCCGCAGATCAACAGCTGGCATCTATCCCACGTGTGAGGAGAGCCCGCGCCGGTGGGCGCTCTTTCCGCGTAGTGGCAGCTAAGCTGTGGAATGGTATTCCAAGTCATATTCGGAACATGGACAACTATTTTGCTTTTCGAAAAGCACTAAACACCCACCTATTCCCTCACTAGGTTACCTGCTCCCCCGTCTGTCATTTCTCACATCTCTTGGTTCCCCCTCTTTTGCTAGAATGGACTCTTGCAGCCAGTTGCTATTATTGCTCTTAGCGCCGGGACGCCCCTTTGCCGGGGCAGCTGAGCGCTCTATAAAACGGCTTAACATAACAACATAACATAAATTAGCCCCTTAACTTACATTTCTTCTTTCTGTCACACTCCTCTTGCGGCTCCTGGCTGGACATGGTGGTGAGAAATCCTCCTGTGATGGAAGAGAAGCTTTGTTTCAATTGTGCACCTGAAAGTAAATGTAATTCCTGCAATTAGGGAGGTCATCACTCGCTGCCCGGTGCGACATTCGCTATTTGTGACTCATACCGATTCACAATTTCTAATTCAGTATTTAAAAATAAAAAATGCTTATGAATCACTATTCGCCAAATGGAAAGGAACTCAAATCAAATTTAGCGATTCCTAATTTACGATTCAGTATTTGTCGCCACATAGAAATCGCTAAATATCATTTTCGTACATCAAGCCCTAAGTGACTTCTATAATGGAATTCCTTATATACACAGATTTAAAGATCCTACTTCTGATCTACTTATCTATGTGGGGGATCTGAAAAGAAAAGTCAATCCTGTGTTCAGAATATCCCCAAATCTACCTCCAGAGACTGCTTCAATGATCAGGTTTCATCAGTTTAGATAATGGTTTTTGTTTTTCTTTTGTACAGTGTCCTGGGTCAATGTTTAGGTGCTTCCTCCACACCAAGGATTTTAGAAACTCCTGGACTTTCATTGAAAAATTCAAACCTTTTTCAAGGGGCTCAGATAAGGAATAGGAAGTTAAATTCTTCTGCTTGCCAATAGAGACATCAGCTTACAGAGCTGGTTACACCCTTCATCTTGTGCATGGAGATTTAAAAATCAACTGAAAAGGGCAGATGGTAGATCTTCATCATGCATAGCAATCTACTCTTTAGAAATAGGAAGACAAAGTAATGTTTAAGTGTTCAGGGTCTGCCATGTTGCAGATTTCAGAAGGAAGAAGAGAAAACCTGAGTTAGAATGGATTTGTTTTCCAGGCTTGAATTGCCTTGTCCTTTGATGCACCAGACTTGGTCTAGAGTCTTGGTTAAGCTCTAGCTTCAGGATATCATTCCCAGCTAGCTCTTGTTTTTGATGCCACACATCTCGTGAAGGAAAGGCATAGGTGGCTGTTTTGTAAAATCCCGTTTAATAACTGGTGGCAGCAGAAGATCACTTTGCTTCCCATTGTTTACCTTTCATCAGGCTCGAAATGCAAAGATTGTTTTCTATTGAACATAATTTAACCAACACTGACTCTCTTTCTAGATAGCATAAAGGAAATATAAAAATAAATTACAGATCAAATATTTGGGATGGAGTTGGTGACAACATCCTTGCTAAACGTGCCCCTTGCACCAGTCTTACTGATACTGTAAACTAGGTAAGACATTTCACACTTGGAGAGTCTGCCTTTTAACCTATTGGGATCTCAAGTCACAGATTTAATGTCTTGTGAAATCCAGATGCACCAGAGCTCAGCTATTCTCTAGCCACATTACTAGGTTGCTTCTGGTGGAGTTTTGTTCAGCTGTTGCATACCTTGGTGATTTTTCCACAACCAGAGAATTAGCCAAGCCACAATAATACACTTGTTGCAACATCTATGCAGAAATATCACATGGGTTTCCCCAATACTGCTCTTCTGATGATTTTTTTCCATAAAGTCATACAATGTTACTCACATATCTTGCAGATGACAGGTGACCCGACAAGCATTGAGCTTGTTTTCCCAAATGATGAGTGAAAAACTCACAGAAGTGTGTCTCTTTCTTCACCTCTCCACCCTCTCAAAGGCAACTTCCTCTCCCTCCTCCTCTGGAGCAGCAGAGGATAGTCTTTGCAGTGGTGTAGCTCGGGGGGGCGGTGAAGAATCGGCAGCACCCCCCGCTCTTCGATCAGGCCGCCGCTGGTGGCAAACAAAGGGGCTGCCAGGGGCAGCCTTAGGCCTAGCTATGCCACTGAGCCTTTGAATTTCTTCTTGGGCTCCAGCTGCCAAAACGTACTCAAATATAGCAGTGAGTAACAGTAAGCACCTGTTCAGGTCTTCTGTGTCCCCAAACATAGTAGATGTGACCCCCATGGCCAAGAAAAAGGGTTCTTTCATGTGGTGGAAGGATACCTGAGTCTGTGAACTAGACAGGAAGTCTGTGGACTCTGTTGGTAATCCTGCTCTTGTTGCTGGGTGTGCGGAGCCAGCTGTCTCATGATGGAGAACGTGGAGTCGGCAATCTGAAAAAAAATAGAGTTTATTATAATCGCCCCCCCTAAAATTGAGTATGATATCTGTCCACAACTAAGTTGACATTTTAAGGAACTTAGTCATTGGTGTTTTAATATTAAATGGCCTCAAAAAATGTCAATGGTCCACAACTGTTTTTTTTAAACTGAAGACCCGTCTTGCCTACAAGGGTGCTCAGAGTCTGCAGTCTTGATAACTCCCTGAAAGGCACAGGAACCCACAATCCTGAACTGTTGTTTGACATCATTGTGGTCGCGTACTAACCAAACCCAAGATAGCAGTAAATGTCGAAGGCCTCAATGATGAGACCATTGACCTTGTGAAGCATTGCTGGGCCCCCTTTCAATAGTCTGTGGTCTTGGTACTTAGACCAAGCACTATGGCTTATAATTACAGGGGCCCTGAGGCTGCCAGAGTCCACAATCCTCAACCAGAGTTCATGGACCCCACATTAAAAACAAATGTGTACTTGTTTATAAATTTAGTGGAGACACCTGGGGATGGCCCCAATATTCTGTGGAGTTCCGCCAACAGGTGGAAAATATCCATGTTGCGCTGCTCGTGCTGCAATTTAGCATCAGTAGTGCAAGCAGCTCTGAAAACTCAGCATGAACTGCATCAATAGGTGCTCAAGAGTGCATAGCCGTTTGAGTTGATTTTGCTGCCACTCGAGTAGAAAACCTACTCGAGCGCCAGCAAATCTACTTGAGAAGCAGCCCTCTTACCGCGACAGCCCGCAATCACCTGGGTTAGAAAATAGCATTAGGGGACACCAAATCTTGCTCGTGCTTGCATATCTGGAACCATGCGGGTCAAATTCTGCCACGTGACAATTGGCGGCTGTTGGAAAGTGGATTATTGGTAGGGGCAAATGTAGGTCTGCCACTGGCAATAAGGCCACTAACACATGATAGGACTCAGCACAGGTCTCAGAAAATTATTCCTATGCTCAACCCCTGGTAACGTGGCTGCGGGCAGACAGGCTTAACGTCAAAGAAAGGTATGTAAAGCATTTAAAAACACCAATTCAGTAAATAATTAAGACACAACACATAATAAAAATCCAACATCAATTTATAAAAATAGGAAATATATTTATCTTTAAAATGACACCAAAACGACAAAAATCCAATGTAGGGAACCGGAGATATGAATTTTCAAAGTTTAAATAAAATGTAGCACTTTGAAGCATATAGCACCATATTGGGACATAGGCTCGCGATAGACCGGGCCAAAGTCAAAGTTTAAGGCCGACCGCGATGGAGCCCTGAGCGGATACCGCACGCAGAAGGTCCCGGTCAATGTTTTTACCTTCGCACTTAGAAACTTTTCTGGAGCTTTTCTCCTCGAGGCCCCTCGACGCTCTCCGTCAGTCCGGATCCGGTGCGGCTCCGCCGGATAGCCTTTCGACGATCTCCCGGTGAACTTCCCTGGAGCGGACTTAGAAACTTTTTCAAGATCGCTTCAGCGGGGCAATCCAACAATCCAGGCCGACACGCGATGGAAGGCAGGCGGATTGGCGCTCGCGGTTGTTCCCGGTCGACTTTCTTACGAGCGGACTTAGAAGCTTTTCTGGAGCTTTTTCTCGTGGGGTCCTCGATGCTCCTCATGTAGCCGGATCCGGTGAGGGTTCGCCGGCTTCAGATTTTTGCTAGTCCCGGTCAATCTCTGGAAGTCGATGCGATGGAGCTTTTAGCGGGACGAACCTGGTGGGCTTGGCCGGCTCGCGGTTGAAGGCAGGCGGCTTGGCTGACCATGATGAGTCGGTCCCCCTATGGAGCTTTTTTTCAAAGTTCCTCCAAAGTTCCCCAAACTTCTTGAACTTCTTCCTGGAGTTCCTCAAAGGGTCCCAAAGTGTCTCAAACTTACTCCAAGGGTCTGGAAGCTCCAAGATGGTCTTTGAAAGTTGAGGACTTCAATTCCCACAATGCACTGGACGACACGCTTACAAATCCACTGGTAGCTCCCCAGGTTGATGATTCTTGGTGGTGAGGGTCCAGATGAGCTCTGTTAACCTGTAGCTTGCAGGGAGTCCACTCTTGACTTCTTTTACTCAGCACAGTTAGTCCACAAAGCTGTAGTTTCAGGTGGTGCAGTCTCCAGAGGTCAGGCCTTAGAAGTCTTTGCACAGCAGAACTTTTCAGCAGGGCCAGTCTTGCTTTCTTCAGTTTCAAGCAGCAGATCTGAGGGGCTGGGCCTCTCTCAGATACTTATTCCACAGTCTCTGGGTCATCCAGGAGGTCAAGCTTCGCCAATAGGAGTAGGGTAACCTCCCACTTGAGTGACTCCTTCCTGCAGAGTGTGGCATTATTCTATCCCAGAGTGCAACAAAGCTTCCAAATCCATAATGGCTGATTTTCCAGCAAGGAGGTAAGAGCTGGCTAAACACTCCCACTGAGTAGGCTAATTAACCTAGCCTCTCCTCCCTACATCTGCACATATCTTCCTTAATCCTGCCATCTGGCTGAGGTGGGGGTTCAAAGCTGTTAATGACACTGCTCTGGGCTCTGCCCCTTTGAAGCTCATTGTTTATGACCCCTCCCCTGGCCTGGCATTCCTGCAGAACAGCTCACTGCCCTCCCAGTCCATCTGGCTGGCCCCAGGGGATCTTTATCACCTCTTCAGGCAGGCTGGCTAATCCCCTTAACTCTGACCAATCAGGGCAGAGCACTGGAAGAGCTGGATTTGGAACTAAAACCCAGAAAGTGTTATAACTTTTTGTCTGTTCACTTTGGAAAAAATTCAATAACATCATATTGTAGGATTTATCAATACCATTCTAGTGAGTCTTTGAATGGAATCTTTATCCCTCTCCTATCAGAAGTTATTGTTTAATAACTTTCCCCCATGTTAACCTATGGGGCAGGGGGTTTGCAATGGGAAAAATGACATGGGCCATTTTTCCAGCACCAGGACCTACAAAAACATATTTTATAAATACTTGGCTTATTTTCACAGGACCCCCATCCCATAGGTCACCTAGGGAGACCCTAGGGGTGCTGAATCTGTAAAAATATTGCAGATCCTCCATGCCCAGTGCCCCCAGCATCAAAGTCGAATTTGGGCAGCACTTTACACAATGGGGAGAGTGAAATGTGAATTTCACTTAACCCAGGGCATATATAAACTCATTTTATAAGGGTCTACCTTATAGATACCTGACCCCCCACCCCTGGGATACCTAGGGAGACCCTGGGGGTCATTATTATGCCAAAACATTTTAGGTTGACCAGTTTTAAGTGCCCCAAACCCCAAAGTCGAGTTTGGCCACAATTTACATGTTTAAGAGCAATCCTGGCACCCAGGGCTGCTTTTAAACTGACCACAGGCTTCAGCAGGGCACACATGCAAGTGCAAAAAGGCTGCTGGCCTCTAAACTGCCATGCCCCAGGATACTGGGGACTTCTAGGTAGTTTCAATCCCCTGCCCTATTATATACTAGGGGCTTATGGGGTAGGTCATGCCAATTACAGGGGTACCCCAACCCAAAGTGTACCCTAGTGTATGTAGGTGCTTTACTGTTATCTAAGTGTTTCAGCATGGCACTGGCCCTGGGCCTGGTTAAACAGAGCCCAGGGTCAGTCAGAGTCAGTTACCACCAGTTCCAGTCAGCAAAAAGTTGTGGGGTGCCCAGGGCACAGGATGACTTTACAACAGCGGCATTTGGCCAGAATTCCACGTTACAACAGTACAGCGGATCACCAAATCCTGCCAGTTTCATCGGCAGAATAAAACATTCTGCCCACCCCTAGTCATCACTTCTTATGTGGCCTTTGCAATTCTTTCTCAGGATGTCGGGACTGTACCGCACACTCTCTATTGATTGCCACAAAATAAGTTTTCACTTGTGACCAGATAATCAAAGCCTTTGGTCTGCGGTAGTTGTTTCAGTGTGTTGACAGTTACTGCAGGTATTATGGATCCATCCCCCTGCATACTAGGAGAATGATGCAGAGGGCCTTGAGCGTGCTCCTTATAGTACATGAGAGCCAGTGGGATACTCTATAGGTAATATGGCTCTATAGCCTTTCAACTTTGCAATGAGATGTTTCAATAGTCAAGGCATGCAATGACACAGGCTCACTTCAGCTCTGCTCAGTGGTCAATTTGTAGTAGTGAGAATAAGGAAAGCTGCAGCCTGACACCCTTCAGAACTGTGTTAACTTCAAAGCAGATAAGAGCTCTGAGTCAAAAGCATCAACTGGTTTCTTACTTTCAATTCCGTAATTGGATGAGTCCTGAGGTCTGGGGACCAGCCAAAGGGTAATGAATTGAGATTTGCTTCTCCCATTACCGGAATCTCATTTTTGACTCAGTTCATGATGAAGAAGATTGCCTCATTAAATACAACACATGGCCCTGGCATGAGGTGAAGGTGGCTGTGCACTCTGGGACTAAAAAGATTGGAAAAAAGAACTGCTATGTCCATACATGCTCTGATTGGGTGAAAGGAGTCACACACACCCCCAGGGTTAAGCACCATGCTTCATAGCTTTTTTTATGAGACGTTTTTGGTGCACTTCCAAATGTATTTTTAATAACATCCAAAACCACCTTCGGCTGCAACACCGACCAGAGATTTATAGTCAGGTGATCTCCTGGCTCCTTGTGTGGTTCTATTGGCCTGATGTGGTTATTTTCTTGGCTTTGTATCCAGGCCTGCCCTTTTTAGAGGCCTTGTAAGTAATGGAAGTGATCCTAAAGATGATGTGGGCTCGCTGGTGTATTTCTGTTAAGGTTGTGATGAGATAGTTGAAACTTTCCGGCATATACTGAGATGTGGAGCAGCCTGTAGGATGTCTTTAAGTGAGGACGAGTGTGATGTTAGAAAGAAAGGTACAATTAACACCTTGTCTCTGTCCAAGATTTTGAATGTAGTGAAAGTGAATTGTATCAGAAGTATACAGGAGAAGGTAGTGAGGCTGTTTTTGGTTGTTGGAGGTAGAACCACTGAATTTGGGTAATCTCCATTAGGTCTGTTATGACTTTATAGCCAGTCTACTTAAGTCAGATCCCATTATGTTCAAGATATCCCTCATCTGACTAGAACCCTTGTTCCTCGGATATGAATTTACCTCAAATAAATGAAAAGACAAGAGGCGTTTGGCAAAACAGTAGCAAGTTGGTATAATTAAAAGCTGTGGCCAGGAGAGCCTGGACAGAATGCATCTGCCCAAAATCCCTCGATGGACAACATTTTGGCCGTCCATTTATACAGTTCATGAGGTACAGTAAAACACTTTGCTACATTTCAAAAAAGCGTTACAGTTGTAATTCATCAATTGTGGGTATCTGATAAGGACACAGATGTCTCTTGACCTCAGGGAGAGCTAGTTTGGGCCAGTGTGTATGTGTCCAGATGTCCGGCATGAGGAACGCATGATCACTACGCGTGATGTGCCTGTCGTGCCCTAATTGGTTGAATATACCTATCTACATGTGGTATCTAGCTTTGTGGTATTTCTGGGGAACACATGCCTTTGGCCGAACGGGTTTTACTGGGGCCAACTATCTCAGACTTGTTTGTGGTACAACTATCTAACTGTGGAATCGATCAGGGTTTTACCTGGGTGCGTGTTTGTCTTTGGTTTATGGGGGACCCCACCTGTGACCTGTTACCCGATAGGCATGGGCATGGGTCACAGGATATGCCTGACCACATATCTCGGACTCAGGGTTGATGGAGTGAATTACCTTGGGTGAATCTGACAGCAATGAGGGGAGTTCCTCAGAACTCCTAAAAGTAATATGGCAGCCACCGGTATCATGTTTACCGAGATTATCATCACAACGCATACAGGTGTCATTTTGTACATTGAAATCATTTGTACTGGTATTAACGATACAATTGTCATTTTGTACATTGAAACCGTGTGTACTGGTATTAACAAGATTATGTCTGCTCTGGTCTGAACGCATGTTGACCTTTTTCTTATTCGCAATAATAATATTATCGTATGAGCATGGATCACTGAATACATTGGTATTATTATCGCTGATGTCGGCACTGCTGTGCTGGCACAAGTTACGGTATATATTGACATTGCATTGACGGGTATTGTGCGGGTACAATCGGTGGCATACATTCACATTGCATTTACTGACATTGCCGTTGTCGGGCCCGCACATATTGTGACCTTCATTGACATCATATTCACCCATTCCAACACCCTCACTGATGCATTTCACAGAGTAAGTCTTTTTAACTTTCTATATGGCTTTTTGACAGCCTCTTCTTGGTGTCATTCAATAGATCATATCCTTTCAGTCAGTGATAAATGCCACTAGAATTCCAGATTGTGGTTACAGCCAATAAACCACTTGTTCGTTGATTTGGCATCCTACTTTGGCATCCTGCTTCGGTCTTTTTCAGGATATCAAAAGCAAGAGATGTGTTATGGTAGAGGTTGCCTAGCAAGGTTTTATGGTTTGCTGGTTCTGGATGTAATTTCCAACAGCACTGTTGGTATCCTCTGTTAATACTGAAAAAGTCGATGTCAATATGAAAAATTTTCAGCACTCCGTTCATCATCTCCTTGTGTTTGCTTTGTTCTCCCTAAGTTGGCAGGGTATGCCCAGACGTGGGTCCCTTGCTCACTTTGCCACTGGATTCAAGCTAGCCTGGCTGATATGGGGTGTTTCCCCGAAACCGGTCCCAGGATGCTTGTTTCCAGTTCAGGGAAGACCTGGCTTGGCAGTTCGGGCTGGACTGTTCCCATGAGGCACAGGGTCAAGACTGATTTGCATATAGCTGGGTCTGAACTGAGGTGGCGAAGTGAGCTAAAGAACGATAATGGATTCAACCCAGATCTGTGACTGGGGGTGAGTGTTTGAAAAGTTTCAGCACTCCGTCCATCATCTCCATGTGTTTGCTCAATATGAATAATGATACATTCACGTGCAAAAATAAAATCGCATCTTTATTGACGAATCCGCCGTCAGCCCAGACTCAGAAATACATAGTTAGGCAGGCCATTAGACCCATGTCTGAGGTCACTGATTGACAAGTCACAGTTGGGGTAGCATGTAGCCAGCAGACAAACGGGCAAACAGGAAATCCCAGATCAATCCCACAGATAGGCGCAGCAACACCACAATGGTCCAGGGAGATTGGGCCCAAAAAAGCACACATGGCTGGAGGGGTGCACAATTTCCCAAAACACCATAAAGGCAGATGCCACATAAAGTTAGGAACACATAGCCAATCAGGACACAGCACACACACAGCACACGCAGTAATCACGTTCTCCCCATGCCGGACATCTGGACACGTTATCTACTGGCCGCATTGTGTCCACGCAAGGCTGAGGCCCATCTGGATTCCTTATCGAATACATTAATTTATCTCCAAAGACAGCGGTCCACATTCCTTACCAAAAAGGGACTGGCAGACCCATTTTATGGCACTTAATGAAATGTATAAAACCCAGTTTAGATTGATTGTAATTTGAGACAGTTCGCAGACCCTATGCCTGTGACTGTGCTCCTGGCCACACTTTTTAATTAAACGAACTGTTCCTGTTTTGCCAAACGTCTCTTGTCTATTGTCTTTTTCACGGTATTTTATGCTCAAGCAACACCTCAAATCCCTCCATGTTGGTGAATCTGGATTTCCTGAGAGGAAAAGTGTAAGAAATTGGGAGTATTAGTTGAGGGAGGTAGATACCCACTTCAAACAATAATCACAATCCTTGTGAGGGTGACTCACTAAATTCACTCAGCCCCCTGGTACCTATGGCTCAGAGCAGACAGGCTTAACTTTGAGGCAATGTATAAATTATTTGTGAAGCATTCAAACAGTAATACAGTCAAAGCACAACACAAGAAAAATCCCAAAGCAAAAACAGATCTTACCCCTTTCATTATTTACTTATGCATACTTATGGTAAACAAAAGAAAGATATGAATAAAGTGTTCAATACATTTATTGAGACATTCATAGTCTTGTAAAGAAAGAACGAGCTGCAATTATTAGGCACATAAAACAAACCAATGTAGTCAGCATGGTGAAAAGAATAAACAGTCCAATCGTGGCTGTCTGATTTTTATATATTTCTACCTATCACTACTCCTACCCTGAGAGCATAGTGGGTGTACCCTCTGCCCGATCTCTTAGGTTAACCTGAGCCCCCATACCTGGATAGCTGGGCCAGAGAATTGGCCTGAAATAGGATTGACAATCTTTCTCTGCAGGATGGAAGATCAGCATCAGCAGAGCTGCATGTCGAACACAGGATTCGTTACAGGACAGTCGTGACCGGAGTGCTCCTCTCTGACCTCTGAAGGCCAGTGCACCGTTTATATAATAAAATACACTGTGCTAGAGGTACAGCTCTGATGCAATTATATGTCTCAATGTTACAAACTGTCTCCGAACGGACAACACAAGCACTAGGACATCTTGTTCTGTGTTCCTAGCCTTGAACAGAGTGTACAGATTACATGACGAAAAAGGCTTTCTAAAAACAAGCAGCATGTACAGCATGTTCTCAGAATAATACAGAAGAAAAACACATAAAAATAACATTGCTAAAACGATGTCCGCCTGAAATGTTTAAAATGTAAAAACCAAAATGGAGAACTAAAGTGAGCCTATCTGGTTGGGCTTGGCTAGCGCCGAGGCGCAAGTTAAGGCTGGCCGCAATGGAGCTTGGGTCAGATAAAGGAACCTGCTTCCACCGGTGTACCTTTGGAATTAATCTCTGAAATGGAAGTCAAAAATCTTCAGCAGGGCAAAGAAGCAGGGTGTAGTGAAGACAGCTCCACAACATTGGATAGCCATTGGACAAGGTCTCGGTGAAGCAGGTAACGAATGACGGGAAAACTGAAAACAGGAGAAATTAGAATTTTGGGTCAAGAGACTGGCTGTATACTTTTGCAGCCTTTGCCCGGTGAAGATTTCTTCCGTCTGACTTTTTTTGATCTCCGATTCTTCCAGCAGGGCAGGGCTGCAGGCTGTAGCCAAAGAGGACAGCACAAGGCTAGATACCTTCTCTGCGAGGTCCTGCTGAATTACACTTGCTGCTGAGAAAAGCTCAGAGCCGAAGCAACCTGAATCTTTGGCCCAACAGCAATGCACTTTCTTCAGATCAGCTTGCCAGGCTGGCCCCAGTCTTCCGGAGGTCTTTGGTGTCAAAATTTTTTTGAAGTCCCAGGTTGCAGGATTTGTTAGGAGCAGTACATTTTGACACCAGCCAAATGTCCAGGACCTTGAGGACAGCACTTAAGAATCAAGGCTCACTCCAGCAGAGGCCAGCAGCAGAGTCCAGGGAAGGTCCAGTTGAAGCTGGTCAGATTAGAAGTTACAAAAGGCCTCTTGTAGCTTGTTGTGTCCCTGTAGCTTGCATAGTGGGTCAGCCTAATGACCCTTGGAGTCCGCCTCTCTGTTCTCGGTATTCTTCTCAGGTAAAAGACAGCTGGTGCAATGCTCTTCTTGACTTACATAGATTCAAAAAGTGTTCTGAGGGGGTTACTGTGGTGCCACATTTATACTTAGCACCAGCAGTCTGGTGGTAGGGGAAAACTCTGACCATTCCCTAACCAATGAGATAAAAGTTTACAGGGGTGACCCCACCCACATTTGCAGAATTTCCTGTGTGTCCTACTGCAACCAATCCCACAGTGCCCCTGTCTAGCTAAAGTCAAGATGGCAGAACCTTTCCTCCATGTGCAGTGTTCCTGTGCCCACTATAAAGTAATGGCCAGGGAAATGAGCAACCCCTCCTTTGTGGTCACTCAAAACAGGTTCTGGGGCTAGCTCCTCTGCCACTGGGATTGGTATCCAGCTGACTAGAGGGACTAAGGAGTGTGCAGGTCCAGTGTTAGCTACATCTGCCAATGACAGGGGAGGCTCTTTGCAGTTAATTAAGCTCCTGGGCACGGTCAGATGATCCTCCTGCTGTAGAAACAGAACACCTCACAATACCGGAGTGCTTTGTCTTAGCTCACACCTCATCAAGGGGCTATTCAGCACCTGTATGACACTTGTAGCTCATACATATGGGCTTCTAGAGGCTTTAGGCAGGGAAAAGATAACTTCCTAAAAGTACCTCTTCCAAGATATTTATTAGAAATTTGAGTTCACCAATGAATTGGGCTTGCAATAAATATTTCAAAAGTAAAAAAATTATTTTGCAGCTACTTCCTAGCCGGAGATAGCAATATTAAATGAAATGCTGGATCCCAATACTTTCCTAAGGAAACCCTACTACAGTGAAATTAGCTTTAAGGAGATATTCAATACTAAACCTTTACATATTCTACTTTAAATACCATGCACCCTGCCTTGTGGGCAGTAAGGCCTACTTAGGGGTGACTTATTATTATTTAAAAGGAAAGTTGAGCCTGTTGAAAGGAGTTATTTCAACAGGTTGAATTTTCAAGTTAAACCTTTATAGCCAGGCTACATGTGGCTAGCCTGAAGTCATTATTACACTGTCAATGTATTGGATGGCACATAGGGTGCTGCAGACCATTTGTGAAATTTAACTTACAGGCCCTGGTTAAACTTCTGCACCATATACTTAGAGGTAAGTTAAATATGCCAGTCAGTTGTATGCCAATTTAATCATGCTAAAAGGGAGAGTGCAGGCATTTTACAACTGGTTAGAAGGGGTAAAGTGCACAGGATTCTAAAATAAGCAAAAACAGTCAAGGAAAAATTCTTGGGTGGCACCAAACAAAAGATGGCCATTTCCAACAAAAAGTCAGAGAGTCGCTTCTGCAGCAGCTGATGTTTCTGTGCGTCATCTTTGGGAAGGTGATGGAGAGAATAGCAGTCCAATCATTTCTGTGGTTTTAAACCACATACTTGAAGTTTCCAGATCCATACTTGGTCTGTCATATGTCCATCTGCATGCACTAGGTCATCCATCTCGTTTTTGAGTGTGGAGAGCCCACAACATGAAATCACCTGTGATCATTTTTCTTTCCTTTGGTCTGCAGGTGGAGTTTTATTTTATGGAGGTTGCCCAGGGCACATATGTTGCATCCAGTGATGCCGCACACCACTGGTACACACCCAAGTTACTGTTGGGATTGACAACAGTGTAGGCAACAAAGCACTCAAAAGATTAGCATGTCTCAGATGTCTTTCTTATATGCTAATTTGCTAGAACTTCTCCTCCTTTCATTTGTCTGTGTAAGTCTCACTGTTTCTGAGGACTATTTTGTGATCCTGCGGAAGGAGGTCATTGAGAATAGTGAGTGAGCTGTTGCCAAACTTGTCTTTGTTAGGTTAACTCCTTCATAGCTGGTTTCAGAATGTTTCTTGACTATGTGGATGTTGATGAGACAATGATATACATGTATCAACAGGAAGGTTTAACTTTATCAGGGCAGTAGGATGTCTTCAAGGGCATGCTAATGCTTCAGCTTTGAGAGGTCGAAGTAGTCCAGTGGGAAATGGGAAATAAAGAGGTGAAGAAAATGCTGTTGTTGGAATGGGGCAGTTGTGCCCAGTATTGTCGCCAGAATAAGTATGGATGAAAATGTAGACATAGTTAGCCTAAGTTTGCTTTGGGTGATGGGTAGTTGGATTGTGTTAGTGCGAATGGTGGTTTGAAATTATGATTACATGTTGGGTGGTCTTTTGAGACTCTTGAAGATTTCTTCAAAAGTGTAAAGGTTATTTTCACTGGTCTGAATCATGCTACTGACATAAATCCTGATAGGAGATTTTCTGAGAGAGCTACTTTAATGGCCCATTTAGTTCTGTTACCTCCTCAGAATCCTAATCTATTATTTGTGGTAAATTCAATTCTAAATGTGCCTCACTGTACCTATGGGTGGTCCATGAAGACACAAAGTCAGTCTCCTTGGTCTTAAATGTATAAATTCAATAAAGGTGTGGGGGAATATTTCAATGTTGGTGTATTTTCACCTTTTTTAATATCTTTATGTTATGGTTGGTAGGAATATGACAAAGCAGCTCCCAGGACAAGCAGAATACAGTTGGTGTTCTGATCCTAAATTTGTTTTGTAAAGTGTCTCAATAGCGGAGTTACTGCCCACCACATCAATTAGGGTTAGGTGCACTAGGCTGTGATGTACACATTTTTTACAGTACATAAATAAACATCTAGCCAGGCTAGAGTAAGAGGGTGTGGGGATTATTTGAGGTAAAGGACTGCAAGAGTAAATGCGGTTAATAATGTGTAATGTAATGTGTTATTCTACGCTGAAGTATTATTTGTAATTCCTATTCATGCGATTGGCAGTCTTTTTGGTCTGAGTAAGGCTGCTGCATTTATATTAGGAGGTGGTTGCTGCAGGCAGGTCGCCCTGAACCTAAGAAAGTGGAGACAGCTTCAGGGAATAGTCAATCACACTAATCTGGCTTCAAAGATGTGAAGTTATTTGTCATTTGAAATGCTCACATTACACCCCTTATAGTACACCATTGATATTCATGACAAATGGGAATAGCTGATGCTTCACACAGTCAAGTAATCGCAAACATTCTGTTCACTGTGCGCTTATAGGCTCGGACTTACATTTTGTTGTTCAGTGTTTATGCTTCTATACTGTTTTTACAAAAAAATTCATAATACTTAGGGTGGCCAGGTAGTTCCCCGGAAAGTTCCTGTTTTCAGACATCCCGGTGTCCGACACTTTTCTTAATTTTTAGTAAATGTCCTAGTTTTTAGAACAAAGGTCTGGCCATACTAAAAAGCAGAATTGAAAGTTATACACTCCATTCGTATGCACTCTGAAGACGTAAATGTTTTAAGTAATAAATCTCTTTCCGACAGGCAGCACATGTGCGGGACGGCTGCCTACTCCCAGCACAGGGGCGACAGGGTGGGTAGGATGGCAGGGTGAGCTCATAGTGGAGCATACACACACAGAGTTACAAGCCTAGCCTGTGTGTGTGTATATATATATATGTATACATATACAAACACAAACACGCACAGACTTTTACAAGCCTATTTCTGTGTGTGTGTGTGTGTGTGTGTGTGTGTATATATATATTTACGAGGCTATGCAAAAACGTGTTTGTGTGTGTATGTGTGTGTATATATATATATATATATATATATATATATATATATATATATATATATATATATATATATATATATATATATATATATATATATATTGACCAACGCCAATCTCGCAGGCAAAGAACTACACAGATGGATCTCCAACTGCGCAGACGAACTCCCACCCCTCCGCAACCCCGACAGACAACGCCCCAGGAAGGCCACCTGGTTCACCGCCGATCTCCAAGAACTCAGGCGCACTTGCAGACGTCTCGAAAAGATTTGCTGAAACAGCAAAACACTGGAAAACCGGACCACCTACAAGAACGCCATGACTGAATACCACCAACTCATCAGGACGCTGCAGCCTTATGTTCCTTTTTAACCGCGACTGCCTTTGAAGAAGAGTATATCTCAAAACCCGTCAGGTGGCGGCTAACTGCTTGTAAAGGACTGGAGTGTGTTTCAGCTCGCACCAATAAATGCTTTTATGGGGAAAAAGGCGTCTGTGGTTTCGAGTGCTGCTCAAGTCGTTGGACCCCCACGGAGCCATAATTATTAGGCGGTTGTCCTGCCGTCGAGCTAGCACCACTCTAGAAGCAGGGGGCCACAGAGCCCGATGTTACGGGACTCAGAGTGGAACACAGACTTTTGGATTGGAGTTGGAAGGCACTCTGGGGCTCACTGTGAGTTCTATCTCAGCAGGAATTGCAAAAGGACATCCATCTAAGGAAAGTAAAAGACTGCATAATCCATAATGCAACGTGTTGTCTCATTTCGAGCGGCCCAATCAGGGCGCACGATAGCGCTATTTAGGACGCTGCAGCCTTATGTTCCTTTTTAACCGCGACTGCCTTTGAAGAAGAGTATATCTCGAAACGCGTCAGGTGGCGGCTAACTGCTTGTAAAGGACTGGAGTGTGTTTCAGCTCGCACCAATAAATGCTTTTATGGGGAAAAAGGCGTCTGTGGTTTCGAGTGCTGCTCAAGTCGTTGGACCCCCACGGAGCCATAATTATTAGGCGGCTGTCCTGCCGTCGAGCTAGCACCACCCTAGAAGCAGGGGGCCACAGAGCCCGATGTTACGGGACTCAGAGTGGAACACAGACTTTTGGATTGGAGTTGGAAGGCACTCTGGGGCTCACTGCGAGCTCTATCTCAGCAGGAATTACAAAAGGACATCCATCTAAGGAAAGTAAAAGACTGCATAATCCATAATGCAACGTGTTGTCTCATTTCGAGCGGCCCAATCAGGGTGCACGATAGCGCTATTTAGGACGCTGCAGCCTTATGTTTCTTTTTAACTGCGACTGCCTTTGAAGAAGAGTATATCTCGAAATGCGTCAGGTGGCGGCTAACTGCTTGTAAAGGACTGGAGTGTGTTTCAGCTCGCACCAATAAATGCTTTTATGGGGATAAAGGCGTCTGTGGTTTTGAGTGCTGCTCAAGTCGTTGGACCCCCACGGAGCCATAATATATATATATATATATATATATATATATATATATATATATATATATATATATATATATATATATATATATATAGACCAACGCCAACCTCGCAGCCAAAGAACTACACAGGTGGATCTCCAACTGCGCAGACGAACTCCCACCCCTCCGCAACCCCGACAGACAACGCCCCAGGAAGGCCACCTGGTTCACCGCCGATCTCCAAGAACTCTTGCGCACTTGCAGACGTCTCGAAAAGATTTGCTGAAACTGCAAAACACTGGAAAACCGGACCACCTACAAGAACGCCATGACTGAATACCACCAACTCATCAGGGCAACCAAACGAACCTTCATCCAGAAAAAGATCTCCACCAACGCTGACAACTCGAAGGAACTCTTCAGCATCATCCAAGAGTTCACCAAACCCCCCAGTGGGGCCTCAGACATCACCCCTTCCCAGGACCTCTGCAACAAGCTCAGCTCGTATTTCCACCTGAAAGTCAAGGCCCTCTATGACAATTTCAACGGGCGAACCACGGAATCCGTAACCCCTCCCCCCTCCAACACCACCAACCGACCCGCCATCTCCGCCTGGACCCCAGCCACCACCGAAGACACCGAATCGACCATGAAGGGCATCCACTCAAGAGCACCCACGGACCCCTGCCCACCGTACATCTTCCACAAAGCCGCCACCGCCATCGCACCAGAACTACGACACACCATCAACACCACCTTCATAATCGGCACCTTCCCCGACGACTGGAAACGAGCGGAAGTCAAGCCCCTGTTCAAGGAACCCTCGGAAGACCCTTCAGACCTCAAGAACTACCGACCCATCTCCCTCCTGCCTTTCGCGGCCAAAGTCACAGAGAAGACCGTCAACACCCAACTAAAAAAATTCATCGAAGAGAACTCCATCCTCGACCCCTCCCAATCCGGATTCCGAAGCAACCACAGCACAGAGACCGCCCTACTCACCGCAACAGATGACATCCGCACCCTTCTCGACCAAGGCCGCACCGCGGCCTTGATCCTTCTCGACCTCTCCGCTACATTTGACACCGTCTCCCAATGCACACTCGCTGCCAGACTCTTCAACGCCGGCATACGGGGAACCGCCCTCGAATGGCTCCGCTCCTTCCTCACCGGCAGGACCCAAAGAATCAGACTTCCACCCTTCCTCTCTGAACCAACAGAGATCAATTGCGGGGTGCCTCAGGGATCGTCACTCAGCCCCACGCTCTTCAACATCTACATGGCCCCCCTCGCTGCCATCGTCAGACAGCACGGACTCAACATAGTCTCCTACGCCGACGACACCCAACTCATCCTCTCCCTCACCAAGGACCCCGTTGCCACCAGGCTCAGCTTTCAGGAAGGAATGAAGGACGTGACAACAGCTGCCTGAAGCTCAACTCGTAGAAGACAGAGGTCCTCATCCTCGGACCCTCCCCCACTGCCTGGGACACAACCTGGTGGCCCACCGCCCTTGGCAGCCCACCCACCCCCACCGACCATGCCCGGAATCTCGGCATCGTACTCGACTCCTCCCTCTCCATGACCCGACAAGTCAACGCCGTCGCCTCCACCTACTTTAACACCCTCCGCATCCTCCGCAAAATCTTCAAATGGATCCTCCCCGAATCAAGAAAAACTGTCACCCACGCACACATAACCAGCAGAGTAGACTACAGAAACGCCCTCTACGCCGGAATCAACAAGTCACTGCTCTGCAAACTTCAGACCATTCAGAACACCGCAGCCAGACTCGTCCTCGGCATCCCTCAACAGGAACACATCACCCAACACCTGTGAGACCTCCACTGGCTCCCCGTCGAGAAGAGAGTAACCTTCAAGCTACTCACCCACGCCTACAAATGCCTCCACAACACCGGACCCCAATACCTCAACGAGAGAATCTATTTCCACGCACCCAAGAGAAACCTCCAAAAAAGCAGGGGCTCTGAATGCAATGGATGAGCTTAGTAGTGGAATGAGGAGAGAACAACACATAGCGCATGGGTGTGAGAATTTGAGTAGGGAAGCAGCACAAGAGAAAGACAGTAAGAAAACAGAAGGACGTTCCTGAAGTTGTGAATGAAAAATAATAAAGTGGATCTCTGACCATGAACGGTGGAAGGATACAAGTCATCCATTTAAAAGTATGGTACAGAAGCTGTGATTTAGAAGTGGAATGAACACAAGAACAGGAAACAAAACCATTGAATAAGAAGCAAGCAAATGAGAGCATGGTCGGGTTGAGATCGGAAATTGGCCCGGGCATTCAAATTAAATGTGGCCCCCAAGAAGCGAATCAGATATCTAAAAAAAGTGGCCTAGAATTGCAAATTGGGGCAGTTCTGAATTTGTAAATACACGCTGTGAAAGTGTTTTGCAAGCAGTGGGAGACTGAATGCATTTGTGCTTGCTTAGGCAAAGTTAGTATAATATCAGAGAAATCAATGGTAAACAAGCATTGGCATAGCCAATAGGTCTCGCCTTTGGGACCTTTTAAGTGTTTAGCTAGAGCTATTGGCTATGCCAATGTGTTAAGGTTATGTTGTAGAGCAGTGTGGCTGCTATCTATCATGTTGAAAAGATATAATATAAAGATGTTGGTTCCTCTGATCCCCTTCACTAATTGAGTCCCTGACATTGTCCTTCTGGCTTCTGTTTATGTTAATGTACACTGGTATACATTGGTGTAAAATTTGGTGGTGCAACAGCAAAATGAAGTTTTGTCTGTTGGAGGGCTCCTTTACATTGGATTGTGGCTGTTTTTGCCCTTCTGTCACTTGTCCAATTCTGCATCCAATGCATATATTTTTAGTTGCCCTCATTGTTTGTTAATTTAGTTTATGTATTTTGTTGAGAAAGAGTTTATTTATATTTTAAATGGAGAGTGTTGGCAAATTGTTTTATTATTTTCTTTTTACATGCGTTTGACTTTTCAAGTTTAAATGATGTATTGGGTAATATATAAAAAAAATTCAAAACATAAAAAAATCTCGCTCAGAGGCACAGGTAGATCATCTGTTAACTTATCGAGCTGTGTGCCCCATAAAAAAAGCCTTGACAAAGGCAATCATTTTGTATTTTGGCAAGCGAGAAATGTTTTTCTTGCGTCAGTAAGACACAAACAACAACTGTGTTTTATGTGGATGTAAAGCTTTCCTTGCATGCGGAGAATAGTCCTAGCAAAGACTGCAGCACTGTGGGAAACATAGGTGCAGTATTCTTTGTTACAATTACAGCGTGTACAGCAGAAATAGTAACACAAGCTCTACTCACACATACAGCAGCTGATCATGGGGTAGTCATTGCCTCCCCCTCTATCCCAACAGATTAGGAGCCTGGCCCGCCTCTACAAGTCAAGCCCTCTGTGATCCAGAGGCTGGGTTTGGGGGCTCTCTCTATTTGCGAGTAGAATCATTTGAATCCTTGGTTACTAGCATTCCGAAACACAAGGGAGGTCGCTGAAGGAGGAGTTGGTGGTTGGGTAAAACAATAAAGATGAGAGAAGAGGAGGTGGTGGGTCATGGGGGTGGTAAAAGCATTGGTTCATTCAAAACAACAACTGAGGGTGAGGGGGTGGTAGGTTAACATGTAGTAAAGACAGCTGCAGATGCACTTTTATGGAATGCTTGCTAAGTGTTTCTGTGTAATGTCAGCTGTGCTCATGCTCGAGTTGGCGCTACGTGTATACGTGATAAACAGAAAGAAATAAAGGGCAGTGTGGTTCTGGATCCCTGTTTAATGATAAATAACAATCTAAACCACCAGATAGAAAAAATAATCACAACAGCCATAAATAATTAATAACCCAGAAGCAGACTTGACCATGCTGAAAGAAGAAAGCAAATGAATTTAGGCCAACCAAATTGAGTAGTAATAGTGTTAAAGGGCTGAGGATGCTCTTGTATAATTACTTGTATTTCTGACATCCAAGCAAAATTAAACCCATGCGTAAGTCCAGTTCCCATAACACAAACTCTCCTTTCAACACTGCGAAGAGCAAACCCAAATACACATGCAGAAAGCAGAACTGTCTCTGTAAGCTGCACATGACAAAAATAAACGTGTTCCCACAGGAAAAAGTATTTTTTGAAATGACGCACTAAGTAAACAAACCCTTGACTCAGTGAGCCCTTTCTAACTACAGAGGTAAAAACTGAGCATCCACAGGAGAACATTATGCCCCATTAACTCCACAGTTTACCGGCAAACTGTAAACAAGCCAGCCTGGGAGCTGTCTTCGGAGAGAAAAGAAAAGAATGTCAGCCCCATGGCAGGAACTGGGAGGGACGAACGGTGCAATAAAATGTAAGCAGCTACAGGCATGTGCACCCACAGTGTAACACGAGGTGGAAAAAAAAAAGTCCTCCCACAAACAGATGAACCCAACAAAGCGTAATGATATTGTACTTGGTCCCCGCTCCTTGGAAGAAAAAGGTGGGGCAAAGAGGCAGGACTAGCCACTAGCAAGCAAGGATTTTTAAAGGACATTGAAACCAACAAATGAGAAGCCTGGGAATGGCTTTAGGCCAGGGGTCTCCAACCTTTTTTGTAATAAGAGCTACTTATGTTCACTGAAAAACAAGCCGAGCTACTGCCATTATTAGTTTTGTAATACTGACTAAGGAAGGCAGGATTGCATTACTGGACACCTCGTGCAAGATGTTCAACAGTCATCACCTCAAGCATTAGAGTTCCTAGCAGTAATGCAAAAAATAGATTATCAGTTTGGAATGCCTCTACATGGTTAATAAATAACAGCCATAGCTGCAGTGCCCCTGGCACCAAGGTAATAATAAGAGTAATAAGTCTCTCCAGCACCACATGATTTATGACTCAAACATCAGCATGAAATATATTTTGGAAATTCACTTTTGGGATATACATATTAATTCAACCAAACTAAAGCTTTTGATTTAGTGGGCACGCACCGAGGATAGCTACTATCAGGCTGCTGGAGAGCTACCAGTAGCTCATGAGCTACTCATTGGAGAAGCCTGCTTTCGGCCCACAGAGATGCATACTAAAGTATACAAGAGGCTGTATGCTTACGCTCGACCTAATAAAGTAAACAAGAGGTCCTACGCTTACGTTCGACCTAATAAAGTATTCAAGAGGTCGTACGCATACGCTCGAACTAAAAAACAGTAAGTCTCCTGGGTCATTAAACCAATGACCCCAGGAAAGCTTACCATATTTATTTAGAGCTCTCCTGGCTGAAGCTCTATGCTATTCAGCTGAAGTACAGAGCTCCCTTGTGGTCGGTTCCACACTTTTTAGCCTGAATTATTTTTTTTAAGTCTCAAAGGTGTATTTTTTTAATAAAGCTTTATTTAAATGACAATCACTTTTATTAAACATTGAGCTGTGTAAGTTAATGAAATATAAATTAAAAGACTCAAAGATGTGCTTTTTAATACAGCTTTATTTAAATGACAATCATTTTTATTAAACATTGAGCTGTGTGAACTAATGGCATATACATTTATTATCATTATTGGTTATTTTTTGACAAAGACAATACCTGTGTTTTATATATGTTGATATTCTGTCATATGTCAATGATGTCATAGAAAATGTTAAGAGTGATGTAATGTGTTGGGTAATAAGCAGTGCATGTCGAGGGTACTAGTTAGTTGCTTCAGTTAACTAAAATGGGTGAATTTCAGGGTTTTTAGAGTTAGAGTTCCAGAATCTCATTTAGCCCAGGGAACATTTCCTTCCAGCGGCCTGAAGAATAAAAAGAAAGGAATGCCAGAGTGTGAACATATTTTTTATTATTTTAAGAGTGTATTACATTATTGTTAGAGTGTTTCTTAGCGTGAATCTTTTTAGGACTGATCGGGTAAATTATTTTCTTGCTTTATTGCTTTTAATAAGCCAAAAAACATTTTCGACAGTATGATGGTAGATTTGTTATTGTATCACCTAACTGGCCCTCATTGTTTGTTTTTTTCACCAGACTGACTGTTTGTTTACAGTAGCTCTATGAAAAGAAGTTCGGTGTCTGCTCATTGACCTAACCAGTAGTTTACCAGCATTCTTGCTGGCGTGCAAATTAACTCTACTGTGCTGAACAGAAAACTTGCAAACTGGTTGCGTGGCACTACTGAAATAAATTATTTTACATAAATAATTTACGTTACAGCATTGGTGTGACTGAAAGAGCATGTGGTTTACTGTTTATAGCACACGGACAGCAAGCAGAAACTACCTTCCGCACAACGTCAATGAAAAGTCGAATTAAACCCTGCTGGTAAACAAAGATCATTCATTAGCATTTTGCTCAAATGTCCCTTTTAAGGGTCAAGAACATATAATCTAAAAAAATCCCTGAGAATAGCAGGCTCCAAATAATGCTAAAATATTGCTTTGTGGTACGAATGCTACACTGCCTCAGCAGAAGCAGTTTGTGTTTAACCACAAGTCAGTTATTTCAGGCAGCTGGATGAGGCCTGTACTTGCTGAAGGGGGTGGGCGCAGACCTCACGGGCATGCTTGGTTAACAGAGAAGCACTGCACAAATCCTTTATTATGCAAAAAGGCGAAGCAGCTCAGAGTATGTCACAGCAACCAAAACTGATATTGTCAGTGACATTTGCATCAGCACTTTGCTCCAAAAACGTCTCACGAAGTGCAGTTGGTTGGCATTTCCTGTAAGCACATTCCACGTGTTCACGCTGCACGCGCTGTAAACCAGCAGAGCCTCATGATGGTATTAAATTAATTGAAAAGGCTCTGCTCTATAAGTCACACAGATGAACCCAGCCCCTCCCCCACAAAAAAAAGCAAAACAAAGAGGAAACCTGATGTTGTAAAATAGCATTTAAAAACCTGGGAGCTGTCTTCGGAGTGAAAACCAAAGAATGTCAGCCACATGGCAGGAACTGGGAGGGTCGAATGCTCCAATAAAATGTAAGCAGCTACGGGTCTGAGCACCCACAGTGTAACACGAGGTGAAAAAAAAAAAAGTTCCCGAAGAACAGATGAACACAACAAAGCGTAATGATATTGTACTAAGTCCCTGCTCCTTGGAGGAAAAAGGAGGGACAAAGAGGCAGGACTGGCCACTAGCAAGCAAGGATTTTTAAAGGAGACTGTAACCAATAAATGAGAAGCCTGGGAATGGCTTTAGGCCCACAGAGATGTATACTAATGTATACAAGAGGTCGTACGCTTACGCTCGATCTAAAAACGACCCATCAGACCATAAAACAGGCTCACAAAGAGCCAAAAATCAGCCCATACACTGATCTGTCAGACCAGCCCTTTGAGCCCCTACATATCGTCCTGTATGAACCATGAATGAGAGTGGCAAGAAAGCCAAGTAATGGTGAGCAGTGGGCTGACACAAAGCCCACTGTAAGTTTTTGGTTTTGTACATAGGAGGTCTTTCGACAATAGATAGCTAAAAGCTGTCTGTCGGTGAGACCTAAAAACCGACATCAATTTTAGTACACATTGCATTAACTATATGCAAGATTCCTCATGCACAAACATATGTTATAAGTGCAAACTATTTTTTTCAATATTTTCTAGTATGAAGAAAGAAATGTTACTCTTACACAGGATGTCTGACCCGTCCTAAACTATACTGGAACAAAATAAAAGGTGATGCAACATTACAAGAATGAACCAAAATATCATGTATATGAGCTATGGAATTATGTGTGCCAGCCAGTACATGCAAATCAGTATGGTATTGATGCAAACCAGTCATTAATGCATGGAAACCAGAATGGCATGCATGCAAACCAGCATGTAATGCTTTCAAACCAATAGATTGTACATTACAACAAATGTATTACACACACAAACAAGTATATCACAAGTGTAAACCAATGTATTAGGTAAATAAACAATGCAGTTATGCAAGTCTACTAATACATTATGAATGCAAACCACTATGTAATGCTTTCAAGCCAATACGTTGAATATATTATGTGCATAAACCAGTACATTACAAGAGTGAATCAATACATTATATGTACATGAATCCATACATTAAACATTAACATTCATATGTTACTCTCACAAATTAATATGCTATGCATGTCAGACAGAGTGCTATGGATACAAGCAGTACAAAATGGGAGATAACCAATATGTTATGCCTCTTAGCTAATAAGTTAGATGTGTGGACCAGTGTTTCGCCCATGCACAGCACAAGAGTATGCATGCAAACCACAGTATTGTGCCTATGAACCAATTCATTGTGACAGCAAACAAATACAGTATGCCTACCAACCAGTATAAATATATTTTTAATCTATTCAAACCTTGCAGTTATTCAAGTCTTGCAGTTTTATATTGTGAGAACGTCATCCTTTTGGCCCTGATCATCCCAATTTTTTGATTGATACTGGTAGTAACTGACCCTGATTGTGCCATGGGCTCTGCTTACCAGACCCAGGGCAGGTGCTCTGCTTTAAAGGTATACGGTGGTTAGGTATAATTACAAATGGCAATGACAGACCCCTGTAAGTCCCTAGTATATAATAAGGCAAGGGAGATTCAAACTACCTATAAGTCCCTAGTATATAATAGGGCAGGGAGGTTTCGATACCCAGCAGATTTCCTGCACTGGAGTGTGCACTGCTGTGTTGCCAGCTGTCCTTTTAAAGGCAACCCTGCTTTGCAGACTGTCTTTAACATTAAATTATATGCAAATTCGACTTTGGAATTAAAGGTACTTCCAATGTAGTAATCTACCTTATTTTTACATATAAGACACCCCTAAGGTCTCCCTTAAGTATCTCTGTGGTAGGGTGCCATGTAACTATAAGCAGGGACATTATAAAATATGTTTTATATGCCCTGGTGAGGGAAAAACCTGCTAATTTCGGTTTGTAGATAATTAGCTTCAAAGGCTAAAATTGAAATATTTTATCTAGGTATACATTTTGACAGAAGCAGGCTACAATGTCATTCAAGGACTTAAAATGATAGTTATGATAAATCCAACAACTTGCCACTGTTGGATTTATAATAACTATCACAGAAAATA
Source organism: Calotriton arnoldi (assembly GCA_963921515.1). Lineage (NCBI taxonomy): Eukaryota > Metazoa > Chordata > Amphibia > Caudata > Salamandridae > Calotriton > Calotriton arnoldi. Next base: position 54,965 of record CAWUFW010021863.1, on the reverse strand, counting down.
AGTTATTAAACTTTAGTTTCTGTAAGCCAAAATCCAACCTTCCAGCTGCCCTCTCCTGATTGGCCTGCCTTGCCAGGCTGAGCCAAGCTGTCTTAATGAGGTGTGAAGTGGCCTGCCAGAGAGACAAAGGATTTACTGTGGGTGGAGAACTGCAGCTGCATAAGCAAAAGGCAGCATGAAGGAGGAGTGGCCAAACTTGATTTCAAAGGGAGAATCACACTTTAGGACAGCACAGGCTCACCCTCACATCCTGCAACCCCAGCCACACAGGAGCACCTGTAATTAGATTAGTGAAGAGCAGTGTTAGGGAACCTTAGCCACACCAGTGGGTTGGCTTAGCCTGATCTAACCTCGACGGAGAGAGTTTCTCCATTTTAGATTTTGGAAGAATAGTGCTTTCTCGGACACGAATATGCCACACTTTGGAGGAAGTGGTCATGCACCTGGGTGGCACCTTACATCCCATTGGTCAGGGGTGACTCCTGCTTGATGCCCAGGAACCCTGCATAAATATGGAAAAGCTGCATGGCAACTCAGATCTGCTGTTTGAAAGTACAAGAAGAAAAAGAACTGCCCTGCTGGAAACCTGATCTGCACCCCAAAGGTCTGCCTCTGAAGGACTGCTCGTGTTGCACATTCTGGGACTACAGCCCTAAGGACTTTGACTTGCTTCAAGAAGGATGAAGGAGTGGACTCCCTGCAAGCTACAGGTTAACTGGGCCCACCTGCACCATCTGCACCAAGAAGCGCCCATCCTGGAGTGCGTACAGTGGACTTTTAAGGGTTTGGTCAGGTGCATTGTGGGAATTGTAGTCCCAACATCCCAAAGGACCATCTCAGAGATTCTAGACCCCTGGATTGGTGTTGTGGACACTTTGAACCCTCAAGGAGACTGTCTGGAAGAAGATCCAAAAGTTTGGTGAAGTTTGGGAACTTTTTGGTAAAAAGTTCCATAAGGTGACCGACTCAACATCGAGAGTCAAGCCGGCGACCTTCAACCACAACCAGGCCTGGATTTTAGGTTCGTCCTGCTGAAAGCTCCAGTGCTCCAGACTTCCAGGATTTCACCGGATCCTCACAGAAAAAAGTTTTAAAAGTTTTGACCGAGGACTCCCGTTTACTGTATCCTACCAGGGCTCCATCGCAGTCTGGCTCAAACATTGACCTTGTCAAGGTCAAGCGCGACCAGATGTCCAGATTTGGCGCTATTGGTTTTTAAGCCCTAGAAAGTGTTTATTCTTTAAAAATGTATATCTCCAGTTCCCTACATTGGATTTTTGTCGATATGGTGTCTATTCATTCATAAAAATATAATCTATATTTATAAGTTAGTATTGGATTTTTATTGTGTGTTGTGTCTTACTTATTTAATGTATTGATGTTTATAATTGCTTTACAAACCTGTCTCCTAAGTTAAGCCTGCCTGCTGGCTGCCAGCTACCAAGGTTGAGCAAGGGATTCATTTATTGAGACCCTAACTGAACTTTTTATTGTGTTTGTGGCCTCTTTACTAGTAGTAAGTCCCTACTTATCACTACTAATAAGCCACTTTCCAGCATGTATAGCATGAACTCGCCCTAAGGTTAGTGAAATACTTTGAATGAGCACCAGTTAGTTACATTACACAAGGTCAGATAAATTTTTTTAGGCACAGGGCAATTAAGAAATTTGTCATGAATAACAGGATGTTGAGACGACTCCGGTACAGGAACTTGGTTCCTCAGTTAAAAGAAAAATTATGAAGGCAAGCAAATACAGTATGCCTACAAACTAGTATACTCTGCACACAACTCATTGTGTTATAAATAGACTAGCTTTTATGGTACATACACCAATGCACTTAACACACACAGCCTTGTGCTTTTCATATAAACCAGTATATTGAGAACATAATCCAATATGTTGTGATTAAAAAACATATACCTTAAACCAACTGCTTTGTCACACAAACCAATGTGCCGAATTAATGTACCAGCTTACCTATGCGTTAACCATTGAAGGAGCCACGTTCCACGTTCTAGACTTACTCTGGAACCCCTGGCAGATGTCTCTTTTAGTCTGCTTGAAAGTATGGAGGGGAGGAAATTATGGTTAGCTAATTATGCATTACCATTCCAATGAACCATGACTCCAAAGAATCACAGACTCCTGAATCAAAGTTTACTTAGCTTATTACAAGGCCAAGAACAGCTGGACATACAAACACCTCAAGATGAGGGTGTAGAAATACATTGAAACTAATACAAACCTACGGGTAAAGTTAAGATGATGCAGCATACACAGAATAACCAACTCGAGGATCAGGACACAGAATATTACCGCTCTGATATCCAGAGTTCCCTTCATAGGAGGTTCAAAGGTAAAAGCATTAGTCTGTCCCTACACTATAACGGCATCCCTACTTTGCATTCCCAAAGGCAAGTTCTGAAAAGGTGTCAGCACATGAAGGCTTCCTAAGAAGACCAATCAAGTTGAATGGGTCAGGTAGCATAAAGCTAGGGAGCTCATTCTAAGATGCACTCTCTTCTCAAGGTAAGGCAGAAATCCCCAGACTCTGTTCCTAACTCCAGTTCCAGAATTGGTGTGAGACTTCCCACAATGCCACGTAACATCTCCCCATCCACGCAAGACACCTCCTCACTTTCCATGTGGCGCGATGCTCCCAGACCTTGGCTCGATGACCTTGATTCCCAGGCTCTCTCCAGTGAGAAAGAACACCATCCCACATTATCAGCATGCCGTTCAATGTATCTTCTACTCCCTAAGCCTAACTCCTAAAACAAAGACATTATTCTAACTAACAAAGATGCATTTCTCCACCTGCAACGGAAAACGTGAGAAAGAACAAGTCCTGCATACACAGGAATTCTACTAGCAAACCTATATCGAGAGCGATCATGGAGAAATACACATTATGCCCACAGAATTGAGCCAACATAAGAAACAGCACGTAAGTTCATAAAACACAGGTATACATGGGCATTGTTACTGAGCACATTTAAATCAATGCGTTACTTACACATACAAATTATAATGTTCAATATTCACATGTACATGTTTTCATCTAGTCATGCGTAATTGAAAAGCTGATTTCTCTACATTGTACGAAAATATGCCTATCACTTCACGTTACACGTTATTACATTACACGAACTAATGGCCCAATGTTAACTTGATAAAATATTGTATGCGGGTGCGAACTATCCACGATTAAGATGCACCCCTACAAATGCCTGAGCAAAATTGCGCTCTATAAGATCCCCCCCTCTGATGACTAGTGTCATCACACTCACTTTACTCCCTGTAGAAAGAACCGACCTAAGCAGAAGTCGTAGCCAGTCTTCCCTGTCGAAACTTCTCCAAGCTCTTGAGATTCTCATAGTGACTGTCCTGCAGTCTCTCCAGTCTCCTCTCTCACTGTCTTGGAGAATTCTAAACTTGTCTGGAACTATGCCACTTGAAAGCTTTTACCATCCCCATCAAAAGGATGACACAAAACACAACTATGACTATTGACTTCAGAACATAACCAAGAATTCCCTTCCCAAGATTTGCAAACCAACTTCCAATCATTCCAAATCATTTACCAACCGTGCTCCAAACTCCCTCAGTCGCCAAGTCATGTCTCTCATACCAGACGTGGGTCCCTTGCTCACTTTGCCACTGGATTCAAGCTAGCCTGGCTGATGAGGGGTGTTACCACGAAACCAGTCACAGGATGCTTGTTTCCGGTCCAGGGAAGACCTGGCTTGGCAGTTCAGGCTGGACTGTTCCCATGAGGCACAGGGTCAAGACTCATTTGCATATAACTGGGTCTGGGCTGGGGTGGCGAAGTGAGCTAAAGAACGATGATGGATTCAACCCAGATCTGTGACTGGGGGTGAGTGTCTGAAAAGTTTCAGCCCTCCGTCCAACATCTCCTTATGTAACTTCCTAATCTTAACATCATTCAAAACCACTCCCAAACTTGGTATCAATGCTCCAAACACATCTCCTACAATCTCTCCAACACTAGTACCACGTTTCTCTCTATGCGATGACTTCTCCTCCAAAGGATTCAAATCCTCAACATGATATATCTTTGGAAACACAACAGCCACATAACATGTGCCATACCAATTCAGTGGCAATCGAACATAAGCATTCTTCTCACAAACAAAATACACATTTGGCACCACTTGTACCGCTTCTTGCAGGACTTTTTTTGCAGTGGCTTCAGTTGTGAAGATGAGATCACACAAACTTTGTCCCACAAGGATCTTGTCATAGTATGTCTGTACCTGCCTAATACAAAGCTTTCCTCGTTGTTCCCAATCTAAAGCTATTGGACTATAACTTCCCTTAGCCTTGTGAGCTAACTCCTCATTGGTTCATTCGAAATTTCCTTTTCTACCGTGAAGTTTAACTGCTTGTGACCTATGTCTATCTTCTACTTGATCTACGAACTTCATTTCTATGTCAGTTAATATGCAAGTCAAATTATGTCTATGTGCATAAGCTGTGTCTAATGTAACAGTAGGTATGAAATACTTTCCTATTCTCTCTTCTTGCTTGTAATAGTCGTACTTATTCAGGTGCTTATAAGCCGGAACCTCTGAAAGCACCACATCATAATTCTAGAAAATGTACTCGTAATGACCTTAACCATAGAACATGCTAAGCAACAAGCTACAAGTAATACCATATGTCAAAGGCAAATGGTGGTACCTAATACCCTCCTCAACTCACGCAAGTAACTGCATACACACATAACAATCTCTCACATTCATCGTATTCACATACTCATACAACAACTTGGCATAAGCATTCAACTTATAATCACTTTTAGACAAATCTACGTGCAACAAGCGACTAGCCTGATCAATCATAGCACTGTCAGCTCCTCATGTACCCTCTTTTGTACTAGAAGTGGTAGGTGTGGATGTCCCATGTACTCCCACCCCATCAACTTCTGTTTCATGTGAACCTATAATGGAAATGGTGATGACTACCACTATAACTATAATCACTCCTACTATCAGTGTACCTATCACACATTTATTTCTACAGTTCGAATTTCCAGACTCCATTTTCAAGTGAATTCGGGTTGCTACAGCAAGAGGATCAATGCAAAGTCTCTTTCTCTGCCTCTTGCTGCTGGACATAAAAGTTCATACACAATTCCTTGAAGTCAGGGAAACAATTTTCACAGTTTGTCGCACAAGTATTTACAAATTCAAAGACTTCCTTAGCCCTCTTTCTTCTTCTATGGAAAGTTCCCTAATTTTGTTCTTCTTCCACTCGGGCCTAGCTAATCTTCTTTTTGAACAAAGGATTTTTTATTTACAGTTCACAGTTCAATTTACATCCCTTATAAGATCGGAGCCAGTCTCCTCAATGACACGCTGCGAAAGTTCAAAATGAAATGCTACAATCTCCTGAGCTGGTGGCTGATATCCAAAAGTCGGGAACGTAAGATCTTCCAGAATCAAGCTCCACAAGCTACTCAGTCTTGGAGGATCTGGCACAGTCAGATTCAAAACTCCATTGGCTTCTACTCCAGGGACCAATAGTTAAATTTCAATTATCAGCACTGCTGCTCCGCGCCTCACTCGTCCGGACCTCACTCTCTCGGACTTCACTGTTCCCGGCATCGGTAACCAGATAAGTCCACTCCGGGGCAGCGTATCTCCGGCATAGTACTCTTGCTCTCCTGGACCTTCTGAAGTTCCCCTGTGCTTGTTCTGTGTCACTTTGCTCTGATTCAGACGTTTCAGATACAGGAGGAATATCTTTCAGGCGCAAGTCTCAAGTTCTGCCTCCTCTGTCTCACAGGCCATGATTCTCTTGCAATCCCTGTTCTTTTCCGCAGCACTCGACCACCTTCCACACTAGTCTCTTTAGCTGAGTCTGACTCTATACCACTCGCAACATTACCATCTCCCTCAGAGTCAATACTTGGGTCTTGTGGAGCGTGACCCCCCTCAGCTCGACCTGGTGGGTAACCAGCCTCGTCAGGAACCCCACTGCTTGGCTTGCCCTCTCCTGTGGCCTTGCAACCACGGCTGGATTCTCTTCAGGGAGAGTAGCTGTTTCTTCTGAGGGTCCAGAAACTCTGCAGGTATGGGAGGCGTGAATCCAGTTTGGCAAGCCTCCGCACTTCACGGCAGTGTTAGTTACCAAAATCACCTGATACGGACCTCACTAGCGGACATCAAGACAGTTCTTCCTCACGTGTTTTCTGACTAGGATCCATTCCCCTGGACAAAAGTCATGACAGAGGTTCTTTGAGGTCGGTGCAGTCATAGCTTCAACCTGGTGAGACAGAGAACGGACCATGTCAGCCAGTCCCTTGCAATAGTCAAGGATCAAATCATCAGGTGATGTTTATCAACGCTGTAGACGGCACTGCAGGCAAACGCATCACCCTCCCCATCAAAATCTCATGCAGGGATAATCCAGTTCTCCTATCTGGAATGCTGCGGAAACTCATCAGTACCAAAGGCAAAGCATCAGGCCAACTTAATGAGGTCAAGGAGCACACTTTTGCCATTCTCATCTTTAGAGTTCCATTGACCTGCTCCACAATGCCTGATGCCTCCGGCCTGCAGCTACAGTGCAATCTCTGGTCAACTTGCAAGGCAGTACACAACCGCTTCATGATCTCACTATGGTAGTGAGTTCCTCTATCCGATTCCAAAGAAGTTGGAAACCCGAACTGCAGAATCAACTCCCTAAGTAACAACTTCGCTACTGTAAGACTGTCGCACCTTCTGGTCGGGTAGCCTTCCACCCACCGTGAAAAGACGCACAACACAACCAAATTTTACCTCATGCCATTGCACCTAGGCATCTCAATAAAATTGAGCTGTATCCTATTAAAGGGACCTCCCGACTTCCCAATGTGCCTCAACGCAACCACAGTTTTCTTTCCAGCATTCATCTGTTGGCATGTAACACATCTGTGGCACACTGCTTCTGCAAACACACGAAACCTCAGGTTAAACCACGTTTGCCTGAACACATGCACCATTGCATCTCTCCAAATATGAACAGCTCCATGACTCTGTCTTGCCATAGGGCTCAGTAAACAATCCGGCAACACCACTCTACCATCTGTTGAAACCCAAATGCCATCATCTCTCTTTTCTCAACCTGCTTTGATCCAACCAGCTTCCTCTTGATTAGACACTTCTCCCTGCAGACGCTTGACCTCATCCCAAGTGTCCGCTATGGCTAACATCATGCTGAGCTCGTTTCTTTCTGTGCTCTCACCTGAATAATCCCCATTAAAAATACAAGCATGAATAGCACAAAAGCGGGCGACTTTGTCTGCGTATCTGTTACCCACGGTGACAAAATCCTCCCCCTTCCTATGGGCAGCGCACTTCACCACGGCCACTTCCTTGGGCCACTGTAAGGCTTCCAACAGTCATCTCACATATTCCCTATTCCTGATAGGAGATCCTGATGACGTTAAGAAACCCCTCTGTGACCATAGCTGTCAGAAGTAATGAACCACACCGAAACCGTACTGGCTATCGGTATAGATGGTGACTCGGATTTGATCAGAAACAAGGCATGCATGGGTCAAGGCAATGATTTCAGCCACTTGTGCGGAGTGTGCTCCCTGTAAGAAAGCGGCTTCCACAACTCCAGAAATGGCACAGATAGCAAAAGGACTTGGTGTGATTCAGGTAGAGGTTCATCGACAATGTCGGGTCTCGGTTTAGTACAGAGTTCAGTCACATTCAGACAGTCATGGTCCTCACAACCCTCTCCCTCTAAATTCGGAACAGGCATCAAGGTAGCAGGATTTAACACAGAACATCCCTTCAACATTGCATTTTCAGAGGCCAGTAAGACCTGCTCATATCGAGTAAGCCTGTTATTAGTCAAGTGCTGTGTTTTGGTTCTCGTCATCAAAAGCTCAACTGAGTGTGGAACATAAACAGTAAGAGGATGACCTATTACAATACTTTCACACCTTTCAATGCTGACACCTGTTGCAGCAACGGATTTGAGACATCTGGGCAACGCTGAAGCTACAGGATCCAATGTAGCTGAGAAGTAAGCCACTGGTCTACGGACACAGCCATGTACCTGGGTGAGTACAGATAGTGCACAACCCTCCCTTTTGCAACAGAATAATGAAAATGCTTTGTTGTAATTGGGCATTCCCAGAGCTGGGGCGTGACACAGGCTTTCTCTCAGCTCCAAGAAGGCCACCAAGCAGTCGTTATCCCATGGTATCAGATCACTCACATCCTCGTGCGTCAATATCTGTAAGGGCTTCGCCTTCAATGAGAAGTTGGGAATCCACTGTTGGCAATAGCCAACCATTCCAAAAAACATTCTGTCTTCCTTCTGCGTGGTAGGCGGATTCATTTTCATGATCGCCTTAATGCGGTCTGGTGACACCTTTCTCTTGCCTTTCTCAATGCGATGACCCAAATTCTGAACCTCAGGCAAACAATACTGAAGTTTGCTTGGAGACACCTTGTGTCCATTCTCTGCCAAATGATTCAATAGGGCAATGGTATCATCCCTAAAGCTTCCTCAGTCTCTGTAGCAATCAGGAGTTCATCGATGTACTGCACAAGCCCTGAGCTTTTCGGTAGCACCAAGCTCTCAAGGTTATTTTATTAGGATCTGGTTAAAGATGGATGGACTCTCAGTATACACTTGTGGAATATGACACCATGTTAACACACGGTTCTCCAGCCAGAAAGCGAATACAAATTGGCTTTCCTCATGTAAGGGTATCAAAAAGAATTCTTGGCACAAATCATTCACAGTAAACCATTCAGCTTAGCAAGGAATTTGGAATTGAATCACAGATGGATTCGGTACCACAGGACAACATGGAATCACAATCGAATTGACCCTTCTCAGGTCCTGCACAATCCTATACTTGCCACTCGGTTTCTGTAACCCCATTATAGGTGAATTGCACGGACTTCCCATGATCTCCTTTAGGATGCCCTGCACAATTATTGACTCAATCACTGGCATAATTCCTGCCACCGTTCCCGGGGTCAGGCTGTACTGAGGCTCCTTGGGAATTCAGCATCTGGCTTGATCTGTATACGGACCGGCTCAAGCCCTTGAATCAGTCATATCTCTTCTCCCGTGAAATCCCACACCACAGGAGAAACAGTGTCTCTCAGATTATATGGCATATCATTCACGGTTAGCATGGGAAACATGTCTACACAGTGTTTCTGGTTCGCTAGTTTGAATGCAATGTCGTCATCATTAGTCTGTAACTCCACTCTGTTGGGCGTGCAATAGATGGTGCAATTCAGCTTGCACAAGAGATCACGTCCCAACAAACAGACTGGACTCAAATTGCACACCACAAACTGGTGTCGATCCTGAAAGGTTCCTATTCTCACAGGTATTTCATCTGTCAACGGGTTTGTCATTCTCCTATTGGCAACTCCTACAACTTGGATCGATTGTCTCGAGAGGGGTAGGTTTTTGACTACTGCAGATCTCACAGTAGAACTGGTAGCACCAGTATCAATCAAGAACGTAATGGGATGGCCACCTACATCTGCCTCCACATACGGTCCACGCTGGTCTATCTCTAAGACTGCTCCAAGGGTACAGTCTTCCTGCCCCCTCGGGCACCGTCATCGCAACGGGTCTGGATCGAATCCTTCCAGAGTCTCCATGAAGGACATTTGATGATATGCTCGGTTACCCTGTGAAATTCTGGGAGGTTGGGGTACTTGCCTTAGCTGATTCGGACCCCCCCCCCCGTTTACGGATCTATGTCTCATCACAAAGTTGATAACAGCAGGTACCTGTATACTCTCCTCATCCTGAACTGATTTGCTAAATTTGCTCGACATTCGCGCTTCCAATTCCCGATTTTGTGACAATAGTGACAAGCAGTGGTTCTCTTCAAGGTACCAATGCCTACCCCTAGCTTGGGATCTGTTCCTTTCCCTTTTCCCTGTCCTGTTTGGTTCGGTGCATTGTGAGTCCCTCCTTGACTGTTCCCTTGATTCCGACCTAAAGTCCCTCCATTTGTCTGCGCCTGTTCTACTCTGTTTGCATTCCTCATCCGTACCAACATTAGTTTGTCCTTCATCTTTCTGTGCTTAGAATCCACCTCATCGCTACAATATCTGGCATACCGTAGGATCTCATCTGCGGACTTATTTTGCCAGCAGATTAAGTGTTGCTGAATCATGACACTAATCTCCGGTCTCAATCCCAGCATGAACTTGGACACAAACTGCCCTTTCTCCTTTGGATCTAAAGTATCCAACACACTGTACTGCTTGAAGGCTTGCAAAAGCCGTTCATAATAGGCATGTACTGATTCCTTAGGCTCTTGAGTGATTCGACCTATCTTAATCAGATAGATATCTTGTGGGGCAATTGTAGACTGTAACCATGTAATTACCTGTTCGAAATTTTTCATGAATAAAGGTGAAGGACCATGTGTAATGCGGTCTCTATCTGGCTCAGTAGAAGGCCAATCAAAAGCAATTTTACAAGTGGACCACAAGCCACTAGGACCCACAATGTCAAACAATGTATTCAAATCAATCCACAACACCTTTGAAATCTTCACAAACCGATCAACTTGCTTATACCATTCAGCAGGTTTCTCCCTCAGCCAAGGAAATTCATTTGTGAACACTGCCAAATCACTCCTGCTCCAAGGCACATGCACATACCCTCTGCTTGGTACCTCTCTCAACGGGTGAGCCTCAACTCCTGGTACACCTCCTCCCGGCGGAGGCGTATCTCCCCCCACCTTCCTAACATTCTTCTTCTTTGACCACCTTTCCTCCCATTTATCGAGCATGCTCCATGAACGTATCCCTATAACCAGCTCTCGAATGACCCTATGACCCTTTTCTCTTCTAGTTCCTGATCGGTGTAGGTCAACCTATGGTTTCCCTGCAGCATTTTCGTCTAGGACAAATCCACATTGTACCTTTGAGCCAATTCTGTCAGTTTCTCATGTGCTCGCCTTGCTTTACGAGTGACATCCTTTGCTATGAACAACAACTCGTTCTGTTCATAAAGTTCTATCCTTTCCAAAGGCAAGCTTCCGCTGATTATCTAATCCACCTCTGCTTTCAGCCTAACTACATCTAGCAATTTTGCCTTCATTGCAGCTTTAATTGTTCCTTGACTTGACGCACTACTCTGTCCTTCCTCTTCACCACCCTGCTTCCTCCATCGGGTTTCTGATGCTGTAGTCTGCAAGACGTGCTGATCTCCAGAAGCTCCCTGATCTGTACCTACTTTTGATAGCCTCCCCATGAGTGCTCTAACTGGAGCTTCCTACATTCTCAAATCTGAATTCGAATTTGCCAGTGACACTGATCGTATTGTACAAGACCCAACACGCACCCTCGAGGAGTCTGCTGTTGCTGGCAACGGGGTACTAGCTTCTACAGGTACCAAAAATGGACCATTCCCATTCAACGTCACATTTCCTCCTAGGTTGACCCTTTCTTCCAATCCTGACTGCTGTTGACTAGCGTTCTCACCCAGACTCGGATCATACACAGAGACTACAGGTCTGATGGTGACCGGTACCGTAAGGGCTTCCGGTAACCTTATAGCAGTGTTGACTCCACTCGACTCTGCACCTCCAAATACTGGTATCCCTGTCCCTTCTGCTCCTGTCGAATCTTCCCCACTACTCCTGCACTATGGCCTATCTGTGGTGTTACCATTCTTATTATACCCGCTGCATTTGCCAATTCTCGCCTTCTTTCTTCTGAATGTGGATTTTGTTGTGGAGGACGCTCTGCCAATAACCTGTCCAACAAGCTGTCATCGGTGTCACTCCCATCATCTCCATCTCCATTCCTAATTTGAGCATCTCCCTCTTTTACTAATAGTGGGTACAACCTCTCTCCCTCAATGGTGTCTACTCTCCACATCTTCAGCTGTGCATCCCATCATGCATCCTGATATGCTTTCATTGCCTTTCTCATCCTTCGCTGACATTTTTCCCTGTTCTTTGCCTGAGCTGCTTGCATCCAAGCATCTAATTCCTCAAACTGTGTTGGTCTGGGTGGATGCCGTAATGAAGACATCACTCCCCTCAACTGATACAAGACCTCTAATCGATATGTACAATAGCGTGGAAAAACCAAATCTCCCTCTTTTTCAGTAATCTTGTGCCAATTTTGAATCCACACTATAGTATGGAGTCCTACATTCGTTGCCATGTAATGCGCTGGGGTATCCTCGGGCGGTGCTTCCTCACCCACTCGAGTCACCACTTCCCTATTTCCCCTACATAGATCACATAACACCTTAAAACATTGCATGTTTAACCCAATTTTCTTCAACCGACAAGACTTCTCGCTTCAACTTTCCTGACAATCACCAACCAATCCCACCGTGGCACTACACCAACCAACGTTTCGCAGCGAGGCACAACCCGACGTCACCCTTTCCTCCTCGCAGCGGTTCACTCTCCTTCACAATCTCACTATACGCATTCACTCTCGCAATCATCAAAACAAGTAATTGTCCGCCTTTCTAAAAGATCGATAGAATTCAATCACTCAAGAACATCCATGCACAGTGACCCTCGACCTGCGCTGGCCATTTGAATTGTTGTAGCCACCCCTGCGCACAAAGCTTTCCACATGATCCTAACAAGTCCATTCACACAAAGTTCCCTGTCTCACGCGGGTTGTCGATAGCGCTTCACAACTTCCCAACAAACCGACGGTCAGACAATTGCAACAAATCGGTGGTTTCTACACCACATATATATCCCGGGATCTTAGGCTACTCTTGAGCCCGATAACCAAAACAAAACTCTTGGACCGCACGTGTCCGGTCCGAAACCACATTCACTTGACTCATCCCAACTCCGCAAGACATCACACAATCAGATCATCACCGCAATCTATCACACAGAGCATCCCTATTGATACTCACTCCTCTGTTTACCGCTGTTCTCACCGCACCATCAATCTCCATTGGTCTCTGCCAAAATCCGTCGTTCTCCGTTCTCGATCATTGGGCTCTATTTTGGGGCTCTACGGGTCTAAATCTTTTCTAGAATGTTCTCGATTCTCCCCTCACTTCAAGAGACAACCATCCTACACTGCTACCAACTGAGGGAGCCGGGTTCCATGTTCTAGACTTACTCTGGAACCCGTGTCCGAGGTCTCTTTTTGTCCTCTTGAAAGTGTGGAGGGGAAGAAATTATTGTTAGCCAATTATGCATTACCATTCCAATGAACCATGCCTCCGAAGAATCACAGACTCCCAAATCAAAGTTTAGTTAGTTTACTACAAGGCCAAGAACAGCTGGACATACAAACACCTCAAGATGAGGGTGTAGAAATACATTGTAACTAATACAAAGCCAAACCTACTGGTAAAGTTAAGATGATGCAGCATACACAGAATAACCAACTCGAGGATCAGGGCACAGAATATTACTGCTCCGATATCCAGAGTTTCCGTCATCTGAGGTTCGTAGGTAAAAAGCATTAGTCTGTCCCTACACTATCGCTATTGTGGCATCCCTACTTAGCATTCTCAAAGGTAAGTTCTGAAACAGTGTCAGCACGGGAAGGCTTCCTAAGAAGACCAATCACGTTGAATGTGTCATGTAGCATAAAGCTACAGAGCTCGTTCTAAGATGCTCTCTCTTCTCAAGGCAAGGCAGAAGCCCCCGGACTCTGTCCCTAACTCCAGTTCAAGAACGGGTGTGCCACGTAACATCACCCCATCCACGCAAGACACCTCCTCATAGGTAACTTTCCATGTGGCAGCGATGCTCCCAGGCCTTGGCTCGATTACCTTGATTCCAAGGCTCTCTCCGGTGAGAAAGAACACCATCCCACATTATCAGCATCGCTGTTCAATGTATCTTCTCATCCCTAAGCCTAACTCCTAAAACAAAAACATTATTCTAACTAACAAAGATGCATTTCTCCACCTGCAACGGAAAATGTGAGAAAGAACAAGTCGTGCATACATAGGAATTCTACTAGCAAACCTAACTCAAGACCGATCAGGGAGAAATACACATTAGGCCTACAGAATTCGGCCAACAGAAGAAACAGCACATAAATTCATAAAACCCACGTATACATGAGCATTGGTAATGAACACATTTAAATCAATGTGTTACATACACATACAAATTATAATGTTCATTAGTCACATGTACAATTCTTCCCATAAGGTTTTCATCTAGTAATGCGTAATTGAAATGCTGATTTCTCTACATTATACGAAAATATGCCTATAATTTCACCTTACACGTTATTACATCACACGAACTAATGGCACAATGTTAATACGATAAAAGATTATATGCAGGTGCGAGCTATCCATGATTATGATGCACCCCTACAAATGCCAGAGCAAAATTGCGCTCTATCACCATCCAACTGATCACTCAAACCAGTGTTTCTGTATACCAACCAGTGTAGTGCATGCAAACCAATACAACTTGCGTGAACAAGTGCAGTGCACACAAAGACACATCCGATAGTCTTTATACATAAACCAGTATGTTTTCTATGTGAACTACTGCTAAGGATATAAACCAATATGTGACACGAGATGTTTGAATTTGGCCTGTTTGGCCCTTCCTAATTAAGCAGGATACCTGCAGTGTTCTGGAACTTTGACCATATATATCTGTGTTTAATCATAAAGGGATGATTCACAACATGCTAATTAAAGCTAAATGATTAGAGTGCTAATAAAAGGTTAAATAAACGATGTTCCATTTACAGAAAATTAAAGTGCACACCTGCACTCTTGCTCAGTTCAACTGGTTACTTTATATTCAAGCAAATATACACATTGTTTTCTAGTTGTGTTTATGTACTAGAACATGAGTTAACATTTTCCTAAGTGTAAATGATTATCAATATATTTACTGAAAGTCCAACTGCTGTATCATAGTGAATTTTATGACTATACTCTATAAATACATAGCTACTGCATAACTGGTCACATAATGTGCTTTGTAAATCACACATTTGACAGGATTGGATGATTCATGTGGCACTAATGGATGAAAAACCAAGGAGAGAACAGTATTTACGAGAAAGTTCATGTAATGTGGAGTGGGACTAATCCACTTTATAAACGCAGGTTAGCCTCTCATGGCGCAAAGGAGGAAGAACAGAGTGATTAATATCCCCAAAAAACCTTGGTAATTCATATATTTAAAAGGCATATGTCGACAGAATGCAACGGATAAAATGAGATGAAATGTGCAGCCACGATGCAGCTTTTATCAGTGGTTATATGGGAATAAGCTGTTATTGTATGAAAGGCCAATTACAGAAAGTCCCCGGGAGCATTGGGTGCATTTCTGCCTGCGTTTTGTGCTTTTGTACGCTTCATTATTTCAGAAGGGCCCAAAAACGTTTGTGCGACCCCTTCTGAAATGCACATTTCACAAGAGAACATCATGCACTAGAGCAATTAAAGGGGGTATTCCCTTACTCACTTAAAGCAAGTTCTAATCCAAGTGAGAGAATGCCATTTCCCGGGTGCTTATGATTATCACACCACAGAGGCAGGCACATGGGTAAAGAAGCCCTAAGGGACACCCTCACTGTTAACTGTGGTATCTAATGAACATGGAAAGTATGCAGTGGCTAAGTACAGTATCAGATGGAATATAGAATATGGAACATGGAATGTTAAGGCTGTCAGTTACTTGTGGGAGTTGCTACTGGTCTCTGATGGGTGAGGTGCCCTCATTAAATACTCCTTACTTTACACTTAACAAGGTGTTGATGTTTTACTTAATTAAGGTGTGGCTACCTGTCACACAGGTGAGGATCGTTGGGATTTCATTTTTGTGCTTAAAGGAGTGAGGGCACCTCTAGCAGTCAAGGGGCTATAAAGAGGAAAAAGAGTGTTTCAGGAGTAGTAGACACTTACTTCTTGCTTCACGTGTCTGCGCTGCAGCTAAAAGGGGTGAGGCGCCAGTAGAGAATTGCAGTGCAATCTATTTTAGTGTGGCAGATTGGTGGTTGAGGAGCTGTATGGCCGTGTGAGGAGAAGCACGGCCGCGATCAATCTGGTGATCGAGTGAGATAGGTCTCTCTCATCAAGGTACTGTGATGCAAGGGATGTTTGAAGTCAAGGGCGTTGCCTGTAGAAATACTTCAAGGGCTTAAAGTGTTGCCATAACGATGTGGAGACACAGCCTGTCAAGGGCTTGAAGTGTTGCCATAACAACGTGGAGACATGGCCTGAATTACCTTTTTAGCCCTCTTCCCATAAAAAGCAAGTCAGTCTGCGATTGTGTCGCCACCATTTTAGGTGGTTGGGAATTAGGTAATTCAGGTGCCTGGCGCCGCCATTTTAGGTGGATGGGATTCAAGTCTTCAGTACAGTGTGCAGTTGGGCGCACTTTGGGAGCATCGCCTGTCACAAAGACAGGCACACCTTCAGAAGGCAATTGATCTAGAGAGCATTTAAATTATTTTCTGCAGTCGAATCCGTGTCAATTTGAGAGCATTGCCTGTCACAGTGGGAGGCACATCTTCTTCAAGATAACAGTGTTACTGTCACCTAAGTGTTGGCGATGCAAAATGTTAGAAATGGGGGTCTCTAGTTGGCAAGGGTTTTCACCTTTGTCCAAGTAGGGACCCTTCTTTCTAGCAGGCGCGGCCTGTGGTAGGAGTGCCGGTCGGGCGGTGACGTGGGGCGGGGGAGGGGCAGGGTGGGGGGTAGTAAACTACGGATTAAGGCCGAGTACAGGTAAGTAAACATTTAAATAAATCAAACGAATTTCGTTGTGAGCGCTGCATTGCATTTAGCAATGCAGCGCTCCAAACGAAATTTGTTTGATTTATTTAAATGTGTACTTACCTGTATTCTGCCTTAATCCGTAGTTTACTACCCCCCACCCCTGCCCCACCCCCGCCCCATGTCACCGCCCGACCGGCACTCCTACCACGGGCCGTGTCTGCTTTCTAGTCAGGAGAAGGGAGTTACACTCCTAAAATAACCCCTACTCACCCCCTTGGTAGCTTGGCACGAGCAGTCAGGCTTATCTTAGAGGCAGTGTGTAAAGCATTTGCATATAACCAACAGTAACACAGTGAA
The DNA here is from genome assembly GCA_963921515.1 of Calotriton arnoldi. Taxonomy (NCBI): domain Eukaryota; kingdom Metazoa; phylum Chordata; class Amphibia; order Caudata; family Salamandridae; genus Calotriton; species Calotriton arnoldi. Next base: position 37,892 of record CAWUFW010021863.1, on the reverse strand, counting down.
ATCACTACAAAAGGACACCACACCAGTTTAGAAAAATATCCAATATTTTTATATACTCAAAACAAGACCAAAAACAATAAAGAATCCACAATACAGTACTTGAAAAATAGATACTTTGCAAGATATCTTCTAAACTGCAGAAATACCTCAAAAACACAGTTTGTACGAGTCGGTAGCTCCGTCCGGGGCTACCGCAATGCTGAAAACAACAGAGTCTAACAGTTCCAGCCGACTGCGTAGATACGGGCCAGCAAAAGCGTGAACAAACTTGGTAACAGTATGTTTCTCGTTGCGGCTTACACGGAGGTGCGAGCCGGTCGTGGCAACGGTTGCGTTGCAACATGGAAGCGGTGCAGGGCGCAGTGTCCTCTCGATGCGGTGCAGGCAGCGGCTCGGTGACGATCGTCCAGATGGCGTCGGTGAGACCAAGGCTTATGGTGCAGGGTGACACGGTGCTCGATGCGCTGCTGGCAGGTTGCGGTGCAGGCGACAGAGCCGGTTGGCGGGAGCTGGCGTCGGTCGGCCTAGACTGCTGTGTGGGACGAGGCGGTGCATCGTGAAACTTTACGAGCGGTGCCCCCAACCACGATGCCATCACAGGTGTCGAGTCAGCAGCAGCGACAGCGTCGGTGAGACCAGGATGGCGAAGTGAAGCGGTGCAGACTGGGGTGCCCATAGCTCACGGTGCAAGCAGCGGTTCAGTGGCGGCGGTTGTCGTCGTCAGTGAGACAGGGTTGCGGTGCGAGATGCGGACGGTGCGGTCTGCGGTGCCATCAGGACACAGAGCCAGCGACGGAGTCGGTGACGGAGTCGGTTGCAATTCCTTCCTCTGTGGCAACTGAAACAGTGGTTCCAGAAGCGGTACCCTAGAGGCTGATGAAGTCTTTGCAGTCCCTGAGACTTCAGAACAGGAGGCCAGCTCGATTTCAGGCCCTTGGAGATACTCAGCACAAGTAAAGAAAGTTCAGTTCAGTCCTTTCACTGCCCAAGGCAGATGCAGCAACTGCAGGCCAACCCCCAAAGCAACAACACAGCAAAGGGGCAGTACTCCTCCTGGCAGCTCTTCCAGCTCTTCTTCTTGGCAGGTTCCTTGATTCCAGCGAGTTCTAAAGTTTAGGCCCCAATATTCATACTCCAAATTCCTTTGTCCTCTCAGGCAGAGAGTGTCTGTGCTTAGTCCAACCCAGTTTGGTCCTCTCTGGCCCAGCTTCCCCGCAGGAGGCGGAAACAGCATTGTCCAAGGCAGACAGGGCCTATTCAGGTGCAAGGGAAATCTCCTCCCACCACTCTAAATGCAGCCCGGGCCTATTCAGGTGCTAGTGACAACTCCTCCCACTACTCTGAATGCAGCCCAGGTCTATTCAGCCAGCCCTGACTCATCCAGACTCTCTGGAGCCACGGCACATCACCAGCCCCTGTCACTCCACAGCCAGACAGTCAATACACATCCTAACAGAGGCACACTGGATGGCTAAGCAAGAAAATACCTTCTTTCTAAAATTGGTATTTGCAAACACAGAATGTAAAAATCACCCTCACTAAAAAATGCATTTTAAAATTCTGAGTTCAGCCATACCAAACTTTATTTTCCTATCTGGTCCCAATGGGAAGTTATATTTATATGATGTTATAAATTAACTCCCATGCTTTCCTATGGGCCAGATAGCCTTTCAATAGTGAAAAACGAAATGCACTGTAATTCACTACCAGGACATGTCACACACACCAGGGCATGTCCTACCTTTCACATACACTGCACCCTGCCCACAGGGGTACCTTGGGCCTACCTTAGGGGTGACTGATATGTAAGAAAAGGGAAGGTTAGGGCCTGGCAAGTGGGTGCACTTGCCAAGTGACATGGCAGTTACAAACTGCACGCAGACTCTGCAGTGGCAGGTCTAAGTTACCTTTACAGGGCTACTCATGTGGGTGGCACAATTAGTGCTGCAGGCCCACTAGTAGCATTTGATTTACAGGCCCTGACACACTCAGTGCACTTTACTAGGGGCTGACTAGTAAATCAAATATGCCAATCATGGAAACACCAATCCATAACACAATTTACACAGAGAGCATATGCACTTTAGCACTGATCAGCAGTGGTAAAGTGCCCAGAGTCCTAAAACAAACAACAGCAGGTCAGGCAAAAAATAGGAGGAAGAAGCAAAAAGTTTGGGGATAACCCTGCAAAAAGGGCCATCTCCAACACAAAAGCTACAGTGAGTTGCGTTGGGGTATTTTCTGTACTTTGGTAAAGCGTATTTGTCACAGTTACAGGCACACTGAGCTTACATCAGGAGCAGCAATCGACAGTGTGGCGACAGTTATTCAGGAAGAATAGGTGAACACTCAGGAGCAGCAGCGGCTGAATATACTTCAGGAAGAATGGCAAGTTCATTTCAGGAGCAACAGGGTGTAATTTTACATATTATCAGAGCAACAGTGTCTTGCAAATGTGTTAGTAATCTCTTTCACGGACACATCATGAAGGTATTTTCAAATGTGCACCAGTAATCTGATGATCTTTGTGTACACAGATGTGACTCATAAGCACAGTAGGTAAAAAACAAAAGTAGAAAGTTTTGTTAAACACTGTGACAGGCACAATTCTTTCTTCATCGAACCCTGACACTGTGACTTCTGTTTTCTATATTTTTAGGTTGATTTGGAAAAAGCATGTTTATTTCAAAAGTAAGTTAAAACACAGAATGTTATTCTGCCGCCTTTCTTTTTACATAGCCCAGGTGAGTCAACAGTAAAATGGAGCAAGTGGAAGAAAATGTTTGGGTATTACGCTAAGGTGTGTTGCATGACTTTCAGTGCAGAGGGGAGATGTTCCCTGTTAATGCATTGTCTTGGGGGAGAAGGCCAGGAAGTTCTGGAGAATTTACCAGAGTTAAGTGATGGAGAACACAAAGAATTAAATGAATATGAGGCATGTATTCTGAAACTTACTCGCCGCTATTTTCCAAGAGTGAGTACCATTCTTGAACGGTACCATTTTGAGTTAAGAGAGCAAGGCAAGGATGAGACTGTGGAGGAGTTTGTGACAAGTCTCAGAAAGCTAGCTTCTACATGCAAGTTTGGGAGGAATAAGAGATCAATTGGTACTTAGGTGCAGAAGTGATACAATTAGGGAAGATGAACCACCTTTGGAGGAAGTCATTTTAGTTGCAAAAAGTGTTGAACACTGAAATGTGTATCCACATTGAAAATGGAGAGAAACACATAGACTCTGAATACTGAAAACGTGGAAGAAACTGTATGTGAGGTGAAAAGTAAAATAGGCATGAAGGAGAAAGACGATTGTGTGAAAGACGATCCAATGAAATTTGGTGGCGAATGTTTTCGGTGTGGAATGAGTAGTCATGGGGCTAATGCAAAGATTTGTCCAACATGGAATGTCATGTGTCATGTCTGCGGTAAGAAATATCATTATAGCATGTGTTGCAGGTGCAAAACAAGGAAATATCAGAGAAAAGAAATGAAAACAGTTACTCATGAGGTTGTTTTATCAGATTGAGGATTTACAGAGTGAACACCCTATTGGGGTTGTAAAGAATGATGGAGTTGAGGAAAAATAGGAAATTTGATTTGTGTTCTCACTTAACTATTATTTCAAACAGAACATACGCACAGTGGTTTCAGAGGTAGAATAAATCACATGTGATGGACATAAGTCCAGGTGGGTATGGGGGACAACCTATGAGTAAGAATAGTTATTTTGAGGCATTGATTGAGTTGAAGGACAGATGTGTATTTGGGAAATTGTATGTCTCTAAGAAGGGAGGTTTTTTGATTGGATGGCAACATAACCACTTACTAGGTGTTACACTCAATCCAAATGCTGATCCTCAAGTGCAAATTCAGGAAGTGGAAACCATCCCAATGAATTTTGTTTTGGAATTTTTTCTCCTTTTTAGCGGTGAATTAGGATGTTTGAAGAGTTGCAAACATCAGATAAGTTTAAAAAGAGAGGCGGTATCAGTGGCAGCCAAAATGAGACGTATTCCTGTGGCAGTCCAAGATAAGGTGGAAGAAAATTAAAAAGATTAATGGAGCAAGAGATTATAACACATGTTGAAGCAACAGAGTGGTTGTCCCCTATAGTTGTGGCTAAAAAGGGTAATGGAGATATCAGACTTTGTATTGATTTGAGAGCATTAAATAGTGAGGTCATTGGTAACAAATTTCCAATCTGTAATATTGATGAAATTGTGTCAACGTTGGCAGGTGCAAAGTATTTTTTCTACGCTCGATCTTATCTCGGCATATCATCAAGTGAAATTAATTGAAACACGCCAGTAGCTTACTTCATTTATCGCTCCCATGGGTGCATTTAAATTTAGACGTTTGACGTTTGGATTGGTTTTAGCGGCATCTGTATTCCAGAGGGTGATGGCATTGGTATTAAAATGAGTTGCAGAAGTGAAATGTTACCAGGAACATTTCTGAACACAATGCCAGGGCAAGGCAAGTTTTACAGAGACTGCTGGATGCTGGGTTGACGTTAAAACAAGAGAAATGTACGTTTTTGGTGAAATAAGTGAACTATTTAGGGCACTTAATTTCAGGAGAAGGAGTAGCACTGAAAAAAGAGTTATTAGACAACATAATAGCTCTAGCAGAACCTTCTTCAAAGGATGAAATTGCATCTTTCCTTGGTATGGTAAATTCGTAGAAAAACTGGCAGATAAATCTGTACATTTAAGGAGTCTGTTGGTAAAGAATAAAGAATTTGTGTGGTCTTTGGAGTGTAAACAAGAGTTTGAAAATCTAAAGAAGAAATTGAGAAAGGCATCCAACTTACAAGCGTTCCTTCCGGGAAATAAAACTTGCATAGTGGCTGATGCTAGTTCTAAAGGTCTTGGGGCAATTTTGAAACAAAAGAGAGAGAGAGAGGGTAAAGAGTGTTTGATCGCGTGTGCCCGAGACGTTTACGTGGAGCAGAATTGAATTATTCAGTAATCGAGAAGAAGCAATTTTTTGGGCCTTAAACAAATTTAGGAATTTTGTTTGGGGTACGGCATTTAGAGTGTGCACGGACCATAAGCCACTTAAAGAATTTTTGGGGGAAGTAAGGGTTGGATTTTATTTCATCTAGAATCAGAAGGTGGGTGGTTGATTTGAAAGATTTTGAATTTGTAGTGGAACATGTACCTGGTGTAAATAATGTATCTGTTCATTGTTTATCCAGGTTGGTAAGTGAGCAAAAACATATGGCGCATTGCGATGACTTTGAAGAGGAAGACATTGATGTGTTGGAAATAACCCTTGGGGTTTTGACAGAAGATGTCTGGAGGAAAGAGTTGAGGAAAGATAATGAGTTAGGTAGAATATACAAACTATTCAATCAGGACAAATCAAGGGTTTGACAAAAAAATGGATTTTCATTAAGAATGAGTTGACGATGGCTAATGAATTGCTTTTAAGGGGAAAAAGATTGGTACCTCCTTTGAATTTCAGGAAGTAGTAAATAACAGAAGCACATCAGGGTCGCTTAGGTATTGTGAAAACCAAAGAGAGATTGAGGGCAAATTTCTGGTGGCCAGTGATGGATTTGTGTATTGAACGTGAAATGCGAGATTGTGTAGGATGCAGATCGAGTATAAAAATCTGACACATCGCCAAATGCCCATGGGTTGTCTGAGATTACCAGAACATTCATGGCATGAGATTGCTGTTGACATTGAAGGTCCATTAAGGGGTGAACATAGCACGCCATATTTGATAGTGTTGATGGATTTATACTCATGATGGGTTGAAGTTACATGCATACGAAAGTTTCTACTAATTGTGTCATCAAATCTTTAAGTGAGCTTTTTAAGAGAGAAAGTTTACCTGCAATGGTAGTGTAGCGAATAAGATGAATTTTGATTATCAATTAATCTTAATTCATAAACATTTAAAACTTGTGGTCCTTCTCTTGCTTTTTTGCACACAGCCAATGATTGTGTTTGCATTAATTGTACATAGAAATGGATTTGAAGTCGTTTTGATTTTACTGTATGGCGAGCTGATGTATTTAGGTAATTTAGACAATTTGTTGTTTTAAATTGCATTTTTAAAATTTGATATATTATTAATATATTGTGTATGTATACTTTGATGGTGCATGGAAACTAAATAAACTACTACTACTACTACTACTACTATTGCTACTACCTGTGTCACATCTCTGAGACAATGGGTCTCAATTTGTATCAAAGACTATGGAGGAATTTTTAAGTGCATGTGGTATTGTTCACAAAACAATGTGCAATTTATCGTTTCGAAATGAATGGGGCTCTGGAGAGATTCAACAAAGTAATCAAGGAAAATTTACAGTTATCTAGGGTGAATTTATTAAATTGGAGGGCTGAATTACAAAAATATATTACAGCACAACGCATGACACCACATACTACGACAGGAAAGGCCCCATTAAAATAATTCAAAGGAAGAGCTCCTAATTCAGTTTTGTGCCCGGGTTGGATGTCTTGGGACAAAGGGATAAAAAATAATGGGGTGGGTGAGTGGAGAGATCGAGAACTAAGCTTGCAAAGGGAAAGGGAAAAGTACTTTGATACAAGAAAATGTGTGGAAAAGAATGCAGTAAAAGTAGGAGATTGGTTCAGGATAAAAGCACCTGTTGGTAATATGCCTGGGTCAAAGTTCACAGAACCAACGCATGTGGTCAAAGGTTTTGATAATGCTATAAAGACAGAAGATGGTAGGGTATGGAACAAAAGTTGTGTGGTGGTGTTTAAGAATAAAGCAGATGATGAAGTGGAAAGAAAAAGGAATTATACTGTAAGGACACAAGAGAAGAGTTCTGTTCAGAATAAAAGAGAAATGTATAGAACAGATGTTAGGTTAAGGAGAAGGAGCACTCGTAAATGGAGATATCCAACATATCTCAAAGATAATGTTTAGTGCGGTGTGAATCTATTAGGTGTTTATTTAAACGTAATTAATACATATTTAACATGTTATGCTAATTCAGCGTTATTTTGTATAAGTATTTTAAGTGATAGGATCATTTTTGCAGTCAAGTGATTACAAAATGTTGCATTGTTTTGTTGCCATGTTTTTTCTTTTCTTCCTCTAATTTTAGGAAATGTTTTATTTTTGTTGTTGTTTATAAAGGGGTAGAAGTGTGGTATATAATGAACTTAGAAAGTGTACAGTGAAGTACAGTATCAGGTGGAATGTAGAACACGGAACATGAAATGTTAAGGCTGTCAGGAACCAGGTGTCAGTTGCTTGTGGAAGTTGCTCCTGGTCTGTGATGGGTGAGGTGCCCTCATTAAATACTCTTTACTTCCCACTTAGCAAGGTGTTGATGTTTACTTCTTTAGGGTGTGGTTACCTGTTACATTAACCACCTAGGAGTGTCTCACATTCATTGTGCCCCAACGGTGCCCTCTGCATGGTATCCCTTGGGCCACCACAGAGGGTGTAATAACATTGTGCAGAATGCAGCCAGTAGTGGCAGGAAGCGAGCATGCAGGAAATCTCATACTGGTCACACACACATCACTCCTCACTGCTGAGGAATTGTATGCATAACACAGCCACAGCTATCGTTCCTCTGGATAGGGGAGGGGCAATGGTCCTATGTCTGTGATGAATTGCCCAGCACCAATCACAGCAGGTGGGCAATGGTAACAACAGACAGACGTCCTTGTTGTTTCCAATGGTTTATAAAAAGGGCTCCATCCTTTTCGAAGCAATGATAGGGGACAGATATACAACAGACACCACTCGCAGTTGAGACATCTGCTAGTTAAAACACTGTAGGGGTGAGGGAGAAAAAGGAACAGGCATTCTTTTCCTTCTTCACAAAAGCTAAATGCCAAATTCTCTGCCTCCTCCACTTCCTATAGCATTTTAACTAACATTTGTCTCCAATGTTGCTGATGCCTGTCGGTTAACACTTCCCCTGAAGCTTTTAAAGGTGTCAGCATATGAAAGAAAACCTCTTTAGAAATAGCAGGGGAAGTGAAGGGAAGCATTGCGTTTCTTGACCTCTTGTCATGGCCCCCCTAGGCCCTCAGCTATGTCAGTGAAGAAGCAATGGGGTACTGGACCTCTCATAAATTAACTGCGCAAACACACAATGATCTGTGTATTTCAACGGAGGTCTCGAGCAACTTCATGCCATTTATTTATACTCTCGGCTGCACCCAACTAAGAGGTGCATGCCTACATCATCTCCCTGCTCATAGGGACAGGGTGGTGCATTACATCCCTCTCCAGGTTGATGGGCAGGCATGAACACAAAAGGAGCTGTAACAACAGGGACCAAACTAGGTGGTGCAGAGGTTCCTCATGCCGGGACGCTCTTACTGAACAAAGTCATGAACACAAGAGTTAGGCTGGGGGTTGGGCCGCAGGTAATAACGTTGGCTGGTTAGTCGACCGCTCAAGTTCTCCTCATTGTCCACTTGAGTCACAGGTGGGTCATCTGGGGGTGTTGCTTCACCACTGGCACTCCCTGAGTGGCCATCCCTGTTGTGAGGGTTCACCGCCGGTTCTGAGCCGGGCGGGTTGAGTAAATTTCCCACCTCTGCCCAGTTATCCCCAGTCCCTCCTCCTTCTGTCACCTCACTTGGGGTGGGGGGATGTTACCTGCTGGCACCTGCTTAAACTAAGAGGCATTTCGGGTGGCTTCCTCCTGTCCTCTTGTGGCAGTGATCATGGTGCCTTTCCAATCCGTGACTCACCACTGACCTCTTTCAAAAGGAGTTCTGTACTTCCATCCAGGACAACAGTCCCGTAGAACCACTGTGTGCCCCACCTGCAACTTGGGACAGATGGCCCGTCTGGCCTGGCTGGCACAATCGTTGGCAGCTTTCCTCTTGGCTTGCCCAGCAGCATCCAAAGATTCAGGCTTCCACCCTTTCCCAATTGGGATAGTGCCTCTCACTTGTCTGCTGAATAGCAAGGCCATAGGCAAATGGGACATTATGGTATGGGGTGTTCGGTAGCTTCTCAGAAAGTAGTGCATGCACCACTCTAATTCCTCGCACTGGGACACCACTATGCGTAGTGTCTTGGTCATGGTTCCCATGAATCGCATGCCATTAGCTTGAGACCATTGGGGCATTATTCTCTTTTGGAATGTCCCCAGGGACTGGAGGTACTCCTGCAGCTCTTGACTTTGAAACGGGGACCATTGTCAGTCATAATCACGCGGGATATCCAAAACATTGGAAAAAACTTCACCAAGGTTGGCCGGAGGATAAAGAAAAAGGAGGAGGAGGCCAACTCCACCACGGGGACTTTCAGTGGCTGTGTATGACCACGCCCTTCAGGGAAGGTGCTGAAGTCCATTCTCAGCATGCTCCATGGATTGGTGCTGGATTCTTCTATTAGAATCATGGCCGGGCCAGTGATTTGGCAGGGGTGAAACTCCTTGATTTTATCCTCTAACATCGAATCCCTCCCCAGGAACCATACTTTCTCACATTACTTCGCTTTTGTCTTGGCTGCCCCTTGGTGGCCTCCCCAGGAACCATACTTTCTCATGTTGCTTCGATTTTGTCTTGGCTTCCCCTTGGTGGCCTTGATGGGCCAGGTCCACTGTCCATTCCCAGAGACACAACAATGTGCCACCCTCACATGATGATGCCTTCCACGGTGTATGCTGAGATCATCTCTCATCCTCCAGAGTTGGGACATCACCATCCAATCCACTGGATTCCTTCTGTCTCGCACGCTGGTGTGTGCGGTCTGGGGGCATGCTGGATGGTGTCAGCTTTCTGTGGATCCACAAGCAGCCTTTCACTCGAGAAGACGTGCCCAAAAAACTCAATGGTAAACACAAAGAAGGAACATTTACTCTCATGGAGAGTCACTCCTTGCTCCGCATTCTCTGAAGTGTTGCTCGGAGCCAACTGCAGTGCTCCACAAAAGTTGTAGAGGAGATGAGAATGTCATTGCTTATGTTGAGTAAGCCATCCAGCCCAGGTAGCACCTTGCAGATAGCATTTTGAAAGACCATCCACAGACGAGATGCCAAATTGAGTCGTCGATGCCTCATTAGCCCAATGTGTGTGAAGAAAGTCGGTATGTACCTGCTCTCAGAGTCCAGTTCCAGCTGGTGGTACTCTGCATTCAAATCAAGCTCGGTGAACCAGTGGGCACAATTGAGATCAGTAATAATATCATCCATGGTGGGCATTAGATGGCACTCTCGCTGGATCGCCTTAATAGGCAGCCTCATGTTCACACACAGTCTGATGGCCCCTGGCTGTTCTGGCTTTAGGGCAACCTCTAGCGGAGAGATCCAAGGAGTTGGCCCCAATACTTTCTCAATTACTCCTTGGTGCTCCAGCTTGTTTAGTTCCTCTTCTACCAAGGGACGGAGGTGAAAAGGCACCCTCCTGTGGTGTATGGCAATTGGCAGCACCGTTATGTCGATATGGAGCTTCACTTTGGTGCCCTTGAGGCACCTCAGCCCTTGGAAGAGTTGTGAAAAGTCTTTCAGAATGTCATTGACATGTGTCTCATGGATGCTCCTGACAAAGAATGCCAGCTCTAGGTCTTCCGCGATCTGGCAGCCAAGCAAGGTCCCACTGCCCTCTTTTGTTACATGGAACTTGGTTTGCTTCCAGGCTTCTCCTTTGACCACTTCCACTTTAATGGTGCTGGCCAGCACTAGCGGTTTCCACCCCCATATGCATAGAGTTTCACTGACCTAGGGGAAAGTGGCGGGGTGGGGTCAGTGATGTGTATTGGTGCCAGTTTTCCCCCCCATAGGAATAGATTTTCACTGAGCTAGGAGATAGCGGCAGGGTGGGGTCAGTGATGTGTATTGGTGTCAGTCCATAATATTGTAAGGATGGGCATGACCACTCACCTGAAATCCCAGGATGTCTGCAAGGGCGATGAACGATGTATGCTCCCAATACCTCTTGGAACACCTCTCAGTGCTGTGATAAAACGCAATCCACTGACAGGGCTTCCCAAAGGGAAGGGGAAGTGGATGAGAAATAAGAGAAGAAAAAAAAAACACTGCTTCTTCACTCAACCTGGTCCAGCCGGGTACCACGTCTTGGGTCTCTGAGAAATCTACAGCGTTTATCGTGCGATGCTCTGGCAAAGAAAAAATGGGGATGAGTACTGTTGCATTTCTCCGCACTCAAACACATGCACAAAATGGAATAGAACATAGAATATATAAAGATAAATAAAATGTAATCACCTATTGCAGGTATAACTGCAAGCCCTTAATATCTCTGTGCACGGGATTTGCATTGAGTAGTTCACTTAGCGCACTTAAGAAAGAACAGTTCGTGCTAGCTCAAATTATACTGATTCATTAGTGAAACATAATGCCTGTTTTTCTGTTTCCACTGTCTAATGTTCAGGAACAATACAGTTTTGAATAGAAACGTAAATTAAGGCTAAACAAAATTAAAAGGAACTCAAAACACTATGGAACCATTCATCCGTGCAATCAGAAAACAAGAGACAATAATATCAATAACACTATCTATCAGAGTTGCCAAAATCCTAATAGCGTACCATCATACAATATATAAATACTAAAGAGTTCAGTTTAACATGTCAATAGTAAAAGCTCAATAAAGTATCCAAGCTTCTTAGTTGTCAGTTCTTGAAAGTCTTGTGAGCGAAGAGTTAAATAAACTAAGGAAACAGTTCAACATGTCACTAATAAAAGCTCCATGAAATATCCAGGCTTCTTAGTTTTCAGTTCTTGAAAGTCTTGTGAGCAGAGTTAAATAAACTAAGGAAATAGTCTCCTTAAGCACTGTTCCTCTCTTATTAAATGTCACAGATTAATCATAAGGAAACTTCAAGTTTGAGTTCAAAAGGTCAACAACATGAAGACATGAAGAAATGCAGGGCACTTAGCTTGTGTGAAGCTCTGCAGCTGACTCATCCCTTGAGGCCACTCTGCAGCTGAAGAGAGGAATCTCCTTGCTGGCTGATGACAGCTGGTGGAACAGGAACCTCTTGGAATACTGAAAGTAAGCCAAACACCTGCATGTGCAAGGCTTGTCTATTTATAGGCAAAGGGACAGGTGTTTGCAAACACGAGGCAAACCCCGCCCCTCCACATGCTGGACCACGAGGCTTGCCACAGGGAAAGAGCAATGCAGAAAACAACAATCATTGCTACCTACAATAAACAAGCACTGCTAAAACCAAGGACATTTAGGCTGCGCATAAACATTACTCCTGCAGGCGAATGAAGAAGCAGTATTTATGGGGGGGGGGGAAATACACATGGACAGCCAAGGAGCTTAACGGGTGGGCACAAATGAAGCATGGCGGAGTATGGGACAGGCGTACTTCCCTGACAAATCTTAACAGTTTTCCCTGTGTCTATGAGGACATTGACTTTGCATCCAGCAATGAAGCTATCACACATTGGCATGGGACAGACACCCTTTCACACTGCTCCAGCATATGAGATCATGAAGGCATCTTCAACTTTGCTGATGCCTTCCTCCTCAAGCAGAAGAGGCGCTGTAGGTCGGGTGTCACCAGGCTTGTCTTCCAGTGACAATTGTCTCAGGGCAGACATGGCTTTAGAGCATGTTGACATTTTTTCATCTTGCTCCCACTGAGCAGGACTCTGGTGTAGGGGTTGGGTTTACCACATTTGGAGCATGAGCGTCCCTGCGCCAGGGAGCTATCAGTTGCATTTTGGTCATGGCCGCAGCTGTATCATTTGGGCTGGTGACGCGGCTGTTGGTCTTTGCACCTGGGGCCGTGGCTGTCAGTGGAATATAGTGTCCACCCCATCCTTCCTGACTTTCAGCGATTTGCTTATCTGTTGGGTGGAAGGTTGCTGGGCCAGTGCATGTTCCATCACCTCCACCCAACAGTTAGACCGTTCGTGCGAGTGTGAGAGGATCAAAATGTCCTCCAACTTGATCCCTGGCTGGCAAAGGATGAGGTGATGTAGGAAAGCGGACCGACAGTCTTGGATGAGCTGTGGAAGGACTTCCTTGTGCTGGTCATTACCAACGCATGTACTAGCCAGAGCCCTCAGACTTACGTGAAACTCATCAATTGTATCATCCTCTCGCTGGAAGGCTTCTTGCAATTTAAAGCATTCATAGTCTGGATTTAGCTGAGGATCAAAGTGGGTGTTCACAGCCACCACAGCTGCATCATAGTCCTGGTCCTCTCCTGTGTTAGGGAGGTTCTGAAACAGTAGGTTTATCGCCATCTATCTTGCATGTGGCACAAAAGTAATTGTTGAGCCCGCCGACCTATATCTTCCAACGGAGCACTGCCATTGCTGGGTCGATTAACTGGCTAAACGACTCCAGGATGGACAGTGCAGCATGGACAGCTGGACTAGGGGTTGGCAGTTGTTGAGCCGCTGGGGCCAGCTGTTGATCATCAGACATCATAGCGTCATGACACCAACCGTGCTGGGCACTCTCAAAGCACTGCACCAACCATGCTTGTGAGGACAATGGCGGGCACCAGGGGATGTGATAACTAGGGCAATGTGCTCACCATGCGCCTATACACCCATGTGCCTGGCGGAAACAGGACCCCTGCAGACAGTCAATGGTGTGGAGAGTTCCAGGCTCATGGAGAAACTGCCTGAGTGTTCCACCCACAGGCAATGCAGCAATGTGGGTGGGCGCTTGACTGGCCAGACCGTTGAGCTAGGAGACTTGGCAGGGTGGAGACTGCAGTGTCTGCTGGGCCCCAGTAAGTGGCACTGCTCCTAGCTTGAGTACGCTGGCCATGAATGCTGTTGACACCTCACGGCCGACATCAGAAGTGCGGTCACAGTCGCGGAGCTGAAAGGCTCCAAGGTGCCGTCAGGATAGGAGAACCGCCTTTCTCTGTAGTGCGGTGCTGCTGGCTGGGCACACTATGCAAGGCGAGGTAAAGCAGGCAAAGAGTGCATGCACATCAGGCACGGTATGCAGCATGGCGGGTAGGCCCTACCTCATCACTAGTTGCTGCAACCTCTCATCGCGGCCTTCCTAGGCCCTCAGGTTTGCCAGTTAAGCCGCAAGAGGGTACTGGGCCTCTCCACGTATCGCTGCACAAACACACAATGAACACACCGTACCTGTGTATTTCAGCGGAAGACTCGAGCGAATTCACGCCCATTTATTTATACTCTCGGTCGTGTCCTGCCAAGAACTGTGTGCCTCCGTCATCACCCTGCTTGTAGGGGCCAGGTGGTGCATTACACCACTCATTATATGCAGTTCTAGAATGTTAACTGCCAGACCACCCTTTCTTGAAATCTGAGTGAATTGTGGACCCAGATTTTGCTCTGCAGACAAACTTTAAAAAAAGGAGGATTTTCGCTTTTTTTCAGACTGGAATTTTAACCGCTTACTGTATGCAAGGGGTTCCTTTTCTCAACGGGAGGACTCCCAGAAGGACCATTCTCATTAGGGATATCAATGACATCCCACACCTACTTTCTGCTCAGCAAATCCATTTCTGCACAGTGTTCCAGTGAAATGACAGTGTTGGGAAACAAAATAGTCTGTTTTACTATACATCTATGCAAAGTAGAATTTCTTTTTTAAAGGTCATACCACTAGACTTTTTTTTCCCTACGGTGAATAATACTGTAGAAGGTGACTTTATCTATGTAATATTAGCAACCAAGGCCAGAGACTACGTTCTAGAAAGCATGAGCAGATGGTAACAATAGCAAACGCAGGAAGCAATCATAAGAGCCTCTTCCTGGTTGCAGGTAACAGAGTGGACAGAGTTCAAGATGCTTGCCCCACACTAAACCTTGAGGCTGAGAGTGTATGGGACAAGGACATAAAAATTCAAAATCAGGTTCAGGGTTCAGGGTCCCGGAATGCACCCTAATTGAATGTGCTCAGTGCAAATCAGGACAGTTTATTTGTTTTTTTTTTAAATGCAGCTCTTCGAGCAAGTGAAACACGGGACAAAGTGCAATGGAGCAGAAATGCAAGCCATGACTCCATTTGTATTCACATTTCCTTGCACATTTCCTTGCACTTTCCATCACCCGGTTGTTCTTGGGTTAACGGTGACTGTGGTAATGGACGACTCCCCCATTTGGCACTGTTATTCTTCATATGACAAGTCACACCTCTCAAACTCAAGAACACCACCATTTTGAAGACCTACAGCAGACAATCCACATCAACTTCTTGGAAAGGAGTTGATACCCTACAACAAACTTTTAACATGATTCCAACCTGTCCTAATTGTTTTTAATGTGATTCTTTATATACATAGTATCGCTTCCTTCCTCTTTAACTGTATCTCCTTCTTTTTCTCCATTTCCCTCACATTTCTTCTCCATCTCTCTATAGCTCATCTTTTTTTCTTGTTTCTGTCCTTTATTTCCTCTCTCTCTCCACCTGTCCCTAGTCTAAACTTCTCAGAGTCCTTCCTCTAGTGTAGTTCAGTGCTTCCCCTCTCCCTTTTGGCCCTTTAACCCCTTCGCTGCTTGGCCTTTTTCCCCCGTGCTAATTTTTTTTGTCTATTTGGGGTAGTTTGCGCTTAGGCCTCTGTAACGGATTGTCCACATAAGGTATCCAAGCCAAATTTGTGTCCTTTTCTTCCAACATCATAGAGATTTTAAAGGTACCCAGGGTTTGTTGATTCTCCTGGAGGGGTACCAGAAATTAGCCAAAATACAGCTAAATTTGGGGATTTTTTCTGAAAAATGGGAAAAAAGTGCTGCAGATTAAAATGTGTCTGTTTTTTTCCCTGCAAATGGTATCAACAAAGGGTTTGTGGTGCTGAAATCACTATCTTCCCAGCTTTCAGAGACTGACAGAAAACCAAACATTTTCACACAGTTTTGGCATTTTACTGAGACATAGCCTATTTTTGCTATTTTTTGTGCTTTCAACATTCTTCCAGTTAATGGTAGAAATGGGTATGAAAGCAATAATGGATCCTGGAAAGCCATACATTTCTGAAAAGTAGACAAAATTCTGAATTCAGCAAGGGGTCATTTGTGTAGACCCTTCAAGGTTTTTTTATAGAAACTAACAGCTGAAAATCGAAAAAATCGAAAATGTGTTGAAAAAAACAGCCATTTGTGCCAACGTTTTCACCTAACTTCTTCTAAGTATGACAGATTTTTAAAAGCAATATACCGTTTCATTTGCTGGACCCTCTGGTTGTGGGGATATATAGGACTTGTAGGTTCACCAAGAACCCGAGGAATCCAGAGCCAATAACTGAGCTGCATCTTGCAATGGTTTTTTATTGTGTACCGGGTATATAGCAATTCATTTGGGAAAATAAAAACAGTGGAAAATTGGTATGAAAGACACCTATGTATTTCTGAAATGGGAACAAAATATAGAGTTTAGAAACAGTAGCTATTTGCACATCTCCGACATTGTGGGTACCCATACTAGAATCTGAATTATTGGACGTTCTTCAAAGTGACTTATTTTTTATACATTGTCTTACATTTGGAAGGCAGAAATGCATCAAAAGTCAATAGGTAATAACATTTGCTCTACAATTACTGTGTTCCTCTAAGCCTCCCGATAAAAATGGTACCTCACTTGTGTGGGTAGGCCTAGTGCCCGTGATAGGAAATGGCCCAAAACGCAACGTGGACGGTCCACATTTTTACAGTTAAAACAGACCCTTTTTTTGCAAAGTACCTAGCTGTGAATTTTGAACCCTAGCTCAGCCAGCACCTAGGGAAACCTAGCAAAACTCTACATTTTTGAAAGCTAGACACCCAGAGGAATCTAGTATGGGGTGACTTGAGTGGCTCTCATCAGATTCATTTACCCGGAATCACTTACAAACCTCAAACTTTGTAAAAAAACATATTTTCCTCACATTTCTGTGATGGAAAGTACTGGAATCTGCATGGATCCACAAAATTCCACCCACCCCGCATTTCCCAAAGTCTTCCAAGAAAAATTGTACCTCACATGTGTGGGTAGGCCTAGTGCCCGCAAAAGGAAACGGCACAAAACGCAAAGTGGACACACCACATTTTTACAGTGAAAACTGACCCTTTTTTTCAAAGTGCCTCGCTGTGGATTTTGAACGCTAGCTCTGCCGGCACCTAGGGCAACCTAGCAAACCTATATATTTTTAAAAACTAGACACGCAGGGCAATCCAGGATGGGGTGACTTGAATGGCTCTCACCAGGTTCTGTTACCCAGAATCCCTTGCAAACCTCAAACTTTGTCCAAAAAAACCATTTTCCTCACATTTCTGTGATGGAAAGTTCTGGAATCTGCGTGGATCCACAAAATTCCACCAACCCCCCATTCCCCAAACTCTTCCGATAAAAATAGCACCTCACTTGTGTGTATAGACCTAGTGCCCATGACAGGAAATGGCCCAAAACACAACGTGTACACACCACATTTTTACATTGAAAACTGACCCTTTTTTTGCAAAGTGCCTAGCTGTAGATTTTGAACCCTAGCTCTGCCGGCACCTAGGGAAACCTAGCAAACCTATACATTTTTTGAAACTAGACACCCAGGGCAATCCAGGATGGGGGACTTGTGTGGCTCTCACCAGGTACTGTTACCCAGAATCCCTTGCAAACCTCAAACTTTGTCGAAAAAAACACATTTTCCTCACATTTCTGTGATGGAAAGTTCTAGACTCAGCGTGAATCCACAAAATTCCACCCACCCCGCATTCCCCAAAGTTAGCCTATAAAAATGGTATCTCACTTGTGTGGGTAGGTCTAGTGTCCGTGACAGGAAACGGCCCGAATCGCAAAGTTGACACACCACGTTTTTACAGTGAAAACTGACCCCTTTTTTGCAAAGTGCCTAGCTGTAGATTTTGAACCCTAGCTCTGCCGGCACCTAGGGAAACCTAGCAAACCTATACATTTTTAAAACTAGACACCCAGGTGAATCCAGGTTGGGGTGACTGTTGTGGCTCTCACCAGGTTCTGTTACCCAGAATCCCTTGCAAACCTCAAACTTTATTAAAAAAAAACACATTTTCCCCACATTTCTGCGATGGAAAGTTCTGGAATCTGCGTGGGTTCACAAACTTCCACCCACCCCTCATTCTCCAAAGTCTCCCAATAAAAACTGTAGTTCACTCGTGTGGTTGTGTCAAGTACCGGCGACAGGCAAGGGCCCAAAACGTATTGTGGAGACATCAAAATTACCTATCACAAAACGGCCTGGTTTTGCAAGGGTGGGCACCTGGGTTTTTGGCCCCGTGCTTAGCGGCCATCTAAGGACACCTACCAAACCCATACATTTCTGAAAACCAGACACCCTGGGGAGTTCAGTGAGGTATGGCTTACGTTAATCCCCAATGTTTCCCTACCCAGAATCCCCTGCAAACCTCAACTTTAGCTGGAAAAAAAATCACTTTTTCCACGCATTTTTGTGTGGGATCGCTGTGCCGGCACAAATGTCCTACCACCCAGCGTTCCCCTTTTTGTCCTGAGTAAAATGATACCCCAATTTTTTCGGGGTGGGGTCATTGGCATGCCCATTTAGGCAGCCCTCACCCCTATGTATAAAAAAATATATATCCCTGGTGCCTATTGGCCTTTTGCCCCCCCCCGGGGAGCAGATCAGGGGCTACTGCCCTCATCTGCCTCCTGGGGGGGCAGAAAGACTGTGGCATTTTTTTTAGGGGTAGGGGCATTGGCATGCCCATTCTGGGCAGCCCCCACCCCTACGTATATAAAAAAAATAATCCCTGCTGCCTAGTGGGCTTTTCAGGGCATATTTCCCCCATCTGCCTCCTGGGGGGGAGGGAGTCTTTTGCCTTCTTTGGGGGTTAGGGTGGGGGAATTTGCATGCCCAT
Source organism: Calotriton arnoldi (assembly GCA_963921515.1). Classification (NCBI taxonomy): domain Eukaryota; kingdom Metazoa; phylum Chordata; class Amphibia; order Caudata; family Salamandridae; genus Calotriton; species Calotriton arnoldi. The sequence continues at coordinate 19,129 of CAWUFW010021863.1, read as the reverse complement.
TCTGGGCAGCCCCCCCCTGGCCTATAAAAAAAATAATCCCTGGCGTCTAGGTTGCTTTCTGCAACCCGGGGGTACATTGGGGCTACTGCCCCCATCTGCCTCCCAGGGGGGCAGAAAGACTGGCTGTGGCAACATTTAATGGGGGGAGCAAAGGCCCTTGCCCAAGGGGCCGCTCCCTCCTGCCTGGTGGCTAGTGGGTGGATCCCTGCTTGGGGATCGCCCTCCTGGGGCAATCCCCAAGCTGGGATCCACTAGCGAAGGGTACTGTTAAAAGGGGAGATTCTCCCCTTTCCAACGATACCTCTCCCAAGGGTTTTGGTGCTCGAGGGCTGAGATAGCCCCACGAGCACAGAAACAATGAAACTGAAACTAAGTTTCAGTTTCATTTTCAATGCGATGACGTCAGCGCGCCATGTGCACGATCGTCATTGCATTGGAAATAAAAAAATGGCCTCAGGAGGTTGGGGAAGCTCTTCCCCACCTCCCGAGGCCAACACAAAAAAAAAGGAAATCTCTTTGCTGTCTGCAGCAGAGGGATTTAGTGCCCCTGTACTTACGAAGGAATGGTTCCGACAGGAGCGCTGGTGCTCATGACGGAAACATTCCGTCATGAGCACCGAAAGGGTTAAAAAAAATTGTTATTGAGAACTCAAAAAGTATGTGACACGTTACATTTTAAGCATCATTGCTTCACAAAACGATGTGTCTGTTTCTCATTACTGAGAAACAATATTCACATCAATATACAGATGACATTCATTTACCATAGCAACAGGCAAAATGCCCATACTGAAATCACCAAAAATCTGAGAACCCCCAGATCACAATTCAAATCCAAGAGGATTCCAATCATTAAGCCTCACTAGACTCACATCGAAGGCCAATATCGCCCAATAAAAGTCCAAAACATGTACATCAATAGCACACCTTCATCTCAGTTTCACCTATTGAAATCCCAGCAGTACTGGGCAATTCATCACAATCAGAATCATCAGAGTCCCCCTTCTGCCTTTGATTAACATAAGGCCCAAGGAGGGCACATATATCTTTGGGTCTGGATGCTGGGTGTTGCATCTGAGGATACAAGTCGGCCCTTTCATTACAGGTACCACGATCCCACATCAAGTCATCAAACTTGGGAGTCATTCTTCTCCACCAATGTATAGCAACTCTGCGTTTAGCCAGCAGCAGAGCAAGCGTTGTAAACTGTCTGGGAATCTGGGTAATCGGCCTGACAAAACTCTATGGCAACTGTTCAAAGTCGTGTCATGCCATATTCGAAATCGCGTGGAATATGTTGTTCCAGAGCACAGCTATAAAGAGACAAGACCAAGCTAAATGAAAAAACTCAGCATGTGGGGAATGACAACGTGGGCAGTAATGTGATCTATCTGTATCAATCCCATATTGTTTTTCAGGTGTGAAATAGACACAGTGAATGAATTTAAAGTGGAGTGGTTTGTGCCGACAGTACATGGATACTCTTGCAGTCTGAGTATAATATCATTTCCCACTCTCATCTGTCAATTCAAACCTCAAATCTCCTCCCAGGCCCATCTATGAGAAGCCAAGTTCAGCTGTCATGGCCTAAATTTTTGACATTCATCTAGCTGATCAAATGTGTCAGAACTCCTGGTGCACCTCTGGGAGTTTCTCCTGCGTTGTATGACATAGCCTCAATAATTAAACAAATATTGCAGAAATATATCATACCTAGACTTAAATTGATCTAGCGTGATTTTATTTTATTTATGAAATTTGTTAAGCGCACAAATACCCATAGGTGTCTCGGCGCTGTGGACGGCTAATTAGAGAAAGACTGCGGAGGGGTGATTTATTGATTGAATAGCCAGGTTTTTAAGTGTTTACGGAAGGAGAAGAGAGTGGGGATGGTTTTAAGGTGAATGGGAAGTGTGTTCCAGAGTTTGGCGGTGGCGACAGTGAATCTTCTGTCGCCCCAGGAGGCCTTTTTGGTTCTGGGAACAGTCAGCAAGTGTGCTGCTGAGGAGCGTAAGGATCTTGTCGGCCTGTAGGAGCATAGAGATGTTTTGAGGAACTCAGGTCCTGTATTATGGATTGCCTTGTGGGCGATGCAGAGGGCCTTGAACCTTGTTCTGCTCCTGATGGGCAGCCAGTGTAGCTGTCTTAGCACCTTAGATACAGATTTGAACTTAGGGGTGCCTGAGAGAATTCTAGCCGCTGCATTTTGCACCATCTGCAATCTATGTAGGACTCTTTCCTGGGCGTTAATAAGTAGACCATTGCAATAGTCTAGCTTAGACAAGAGTGCTGATGATAAATTATCCCTCTACATTAAGGGCATCATTACGATGTCAGTCTAAAAGCATTTCGACCGACTTGGTTTCGGAAAGGTTTCTGACCAACTCGGGTTCGGGGAGTCTGACCACCCGATTACGATGCTTCCGAACACCGTTCGGTCAAGCTCCCATTGACTTCAATGGTAGCCTGTGTTCCGACCGACTACACAGGCTCCCATTGAAAAAAGGGGTGTTGCGGAAAACCTTGCACCCTGTGTTGGGCACCCCATGGTGCCTGCCACACTGTGCATGGTTGGAAAGAAGGGACCCATGGGTACTGCCACGGGCCCCAACCAGAGGCCTCCGGGTCAAGGAGGGCCTGCTATGGGCCCCCAAAGTTAGATTCCGACAGCTGATCCGTGTCGGGACAGACCGATTCGGAAAGGCTGTCTGAATCCAACATCGTAATCGCTCATTCGGAAACGCAGCCCGTAGAGACGTACGAGTCGGCTCCGATCACTTGGTGTCTCCAAATGCCGTTCGGACGCCAGTCGAAGCTGAGTCAGACAGTCTGAACGGTTTCAGACCATCGTAATCGGTTGGAAATGTTTCCGAGTCGGTCGAAACAAGGCTTCCGAATCAGATTCGGACAAACCGAATGTCGTTCGGAGCCGTTCCAACCAACATCACAATCGGCCCCAAAGTTGGGTAAATTCAATTAGTCCACCTCTGGCTAGAGTCTGTAACACCGCTCGTTCTGTTGTGAAGCGTAGCAGAGAGAGTTCTCTGCCAGACACTTGCTGGAGAGTATAAAACTGTCTGCCAGTCTTGGCTCACAGCGATCTCCAAGCCCAGCTAGTAGCTGCAATCGTCATTATCTCTGATCTAGGACGAGGCAATCTGAGGGCAAGTAAAGAACACAATGGGGTACCCCAAATCTGTTCCTGTTCGGAAATTAGATATGGGTGCCGGGCATCTGAATTATACAGTACCTTGCGGGACTTCAACCCGCCCTTCTCATAGAGCAATGTTATGATCACCCAACCAATCCTGGGAATTTTCCCAGCCCTTACCAAGTAATAGAGATTGAGAACCTGAAGAAATATTTTATTAAGAGTTTTGGAATATTTGAAAACAGGTAATAGAAACTGGGCAGTACTATTATTTTATTAAAGCTATGCGGCCGGACAAGAAGGGAAGGGAGTCTGATTAAAGTATCAACCTGGTCTGACATTCTGCTCACCGCATGTCCAAAATTGAATCTGATAGCAGCATCCATAGTGCTGTGCGGGACAATCCCAAGATAGCACACAGAATCATCCTTCCATCTCATTGGGTAACCCAGTACAGGCCTACCAGTTCCCTGCAAAAAGGGGCACTTTGGTTTCATCCTTTTGTAACTATCTCGCACAGTCTAGGACTGTTCCTATGGCTTTCACCGTCACATTGCTGAAATCTCAGTTATGGCAACCAACTTGGAGATTTCTTGCAGAAGCTCTAGTAGACACAATCTTCTGATGTTGAATTTCTTAAACATAATGAAAACTCTGTTTCCAGCACTGCAATTCTTTGGGAGGCCTTTAAGGCTTATATTAGGGGTGTCATTATCTCTAAACACTTAGGTATGTTGAAAGACATATATAGGCAATTCGACCAATTAGAGACAGACGTTAAGGCTTTGGAACGTAGAGCCAAAGAGATACAGGCCTGGGATGCCAGCGGCACCCACCTCCATACAGCATAACTGTTTGAAGATTGAAGAAGATTATAAGTCTGCTGTATGTTGAAAATTATCCTCGCAAATATAGTCAAACATACTCCATGACAGTGAAAATAACCATGCAATTACCGTTTGTAATGGTCCCACCGTCAATACATTTCAAATAACACAGCCTTGTGTCATCTCACAGGCTGGAGATCAGCACTTGGCACTCAGTCTGCTCGCCCTGATGCTGCCGACCTCGATTGACTTTCCCTAACTGGTGACAAACGCTGCTGAAGTCGTTCTTTCCTGGCCTGTAAGTGCCACTTGCAAACTTTTGTGGCCTCAACAGGATTTACGAAGATGTGTTGCTTAGCATCCAAATCTATCCAGAGCGGGTTGGGTACAACATGGTGAGTTTAATATCATTTAATCGAAGAAGACTTTTTACCTCGACAAAGTTACACCTTGCCACCTGTACCATAGGCGTAAAGTTGGGTTAGTGCCTAAAGTTTAGGAGTCAGCCAATTATCAGACTAGGAGGAACCCATGAGGTGGCCTAGGACCCAAAGAGAGATGACTCTGCTCAACCAAAAAGGAGACAGAGAAAGTGGTTCGGCCAAACAGCTCCATCAAAAGGCCCTCAACAAAGGTTTACATGCAGCCTACATTAATGGACTCCCCTACTCCCATAATCCTAATTTCTATCTTTGGGAGCACACGTCTAAATCTTCGTTCTATGCTGCTATCACCTCCAATTACTTTGTCATTTTGGGGAGTTTCTCGACTGTTGTTGTTGAGTTGTCCTTGAGGTACTATATCTGCCTTTCAGGTCTGTCCAGGTGAACATTCCATAGTCTTTCCAACTGAGAGGTCACTAAATCAATTTTAGAGTCAATTGATCTAAGGCTTGACTTTAGATTCATGAGAAGTGCATCCATCAAGTCGCCAGAATCCGGAGTGTCCAAATCAGATAATCTCCCTTGGCCCCTTGCTCAGCCAAAGGTTTCCTGGGTGGCCTGAATAGTTCAGCTGTTAATTTGCCCTGCCTTTGTCTGCCTTACCCTTGGTGGCTGAGCAGATTGACATGCAGTGCAGTGACTGGCCAGGCCCGGTGTTGCCCCCTGGGACAGAAATCATATCAAAACTTTAAGTTTCAAAGACTAGACTCCTGTACCATTCCATGATACAAAGCTGCCAGTCATTCCGCGCCATAAGCAAGGAAATGTACACCTAGTGCCAGAAGCAAGTTTAATGATCCACAATGTTCATAATCCATAGGCTGTGCTATAAAGTTGCTTGAAGTGGCGTGGACCTGGTACCCTGCCAGTCAACTATGGAGTGGCCCCACCCCAGCAATAGTATTATGCCACATAGGACAGGCAGTTCAGGTAAGCACTGCGCAGGGGCCAAGAAAGACGTTCCCATCTCTACACGTACTCCTCCCAGAATCCTACCTCGCATGGGTGCCCAGGTCTCACAGGGGCCCGGGGCTCAAAGACCACCTATGTGTTTCGCCTTACACTGATCCAATCCAGGGATGGGGGCAATAAAGAACCGGAGGGCCCAAAGAGGAGGGAGAAGAATGTAAGGTCCGCTTGGTATGAGAAGCAGACCACGAGGACAGCCTCAGACTTACCAGGATAGGATAAGATAGGATAATATTTATAAAGCCCCATTATGCCCATGGGTGGCAAGGCGCTAAGCAAACAAGGGAGGAGGAGAAATAACCAAAATCAAACGAAGAAGCAAATAACCAGGTTTTCAGAAGTTTTCTGAAGACAGGAAGAGAGTCCGCCTTGGAAATGGAAGGGGGCACGGAGTTCCAGAGTCTAGTGGCTGCCACAGAGAAGGAGCGGCCACCCCATCTGGAGCTGTGAAATCTGTGAGAAACCAGTTTTTTTTTTAGAGGAGGATCTCAAGGTACTCCCCGGATTGTAAAAAGAACAATTGATGGACAGAATGCAGAACAATGTCATACATTCACCCCAGTACAGAGATCTGGGCCTAAATCCATCGTTTTTTTGCTCACCGTGCCCTTTCAGATTGAACCCAGCCATATGCAAATCAGTCTTGACCCAGCACCCAATGGGAACAGTCCAGCCCGAACTGCCGGGCCAGATCCTCCCTGGACTAGAAACAAGCATCCTAGGACCGGTTTCAGGGTTTCACCCCTCAACAGCCAGGATAGCTTGACTCCAGTGGCATGGAGAGCACGGGACCCACGTCTAGGCATACCCGTCCCACTCGGGGTGACAAATGCAAAAATAACAATTGATGGACATAATGCTGAACAATGTCATACATTCACCCCAGTACAGAGATCTGGGCCTAAATCCATCGTTTTTTTGCTTGCCATGCCCTTCCAGTTTGGACCCTGCCATATGCAAATCAGTCTTGATCCTAGACCCAATGGGAACAGTCCAGCCCGAACTGCTAGGCCAGGTCCTCCTTGGACTGGAAACAAGCATCCTAGGACCGGTTTCGGGGTTTCACCCCTCATCAGCCAGGATAGCTTGACTCCAGTGACATGGAGAGCACGGACCCACGTCTGGGCATACCCGTCCCACTCAGGGTGACAAATGCAAAAAGAACAATTGATGGACAGAATGCAGAACAATGTCATACATTCACCCCAGTACAGAGATATGGGCCTAAATCCATTGTTTCTTTGCTCGCCATGCCCTTCCAGTTTGGACCCAGCCATATGCAAATCAGTTTTGACCCTGCACCAAATGGGAACAGTCCAGCCCGAACTGCTAGGCCAGGTCCTCCCTGGACTGGAAACAAGCATCCTAGGACCAGTTTTGGGGTTTCACCCCTCATCAGCCAAGATAACTTGACTCCAGTGACATGGAGAGCACGGGACCCACGTCTGGGCATACCCGTCCCACTCAGGGTGACAAACGCAAAAAGAACAATTGATGGTCAGAATGCAGAACAATGTCATACATTCAGCCCATTACAGAGACCTGGGCCTAAATCCATTGTATTTTTGCTCACCATGCCCTTCCAGTTTGGACCCAGCCATATGCAAATCAGTCTTGACCTGGCTTGCACCCAATGGGAACAGTCCAGCCCGAACTGCCAGGCCAGGTCCTCCCTGGACTGGAAAAAAGCATCCTAGGACCGGTTTCGGGGTTTCACCCCTCATCAGCCAGGATAGCTTGACTCCAGTGGCATGAAGAGCACGGGACCCACGTCTGGGCATACCCGTCCCACTCGGGGTGACAAATGCAAAAAGAACAATTGATGGACAGAATGCAGAACAATGTCATATATTCACCCCAGTACAGAGATCTGGGCCTAAATCCAACGTTTTTTTGCTCACCATGCCCTTTCAGTTTGGACCCAGCCATATGCATATCACCCTTGACCCTGCGCCCAATGGAAACAGTCCAGCCCGAACTGCCAGGCCAGGTCCTCCCTGGACTGGAAACAAGCATCCTAGAACCGGTTTCGGGGTTTTACCCCACATCAGCCAGGATAGCTTGACCCCAGTGGCATGGAGAGCACGGGACCCACGTCTGGGCATATCCGTCCCACTCGGGGTGACAAATGCAAAAAGAACAATTGATGGACAGAATGCAGAACAATGTCATACAGTCACCCCAGTACAGAGATCTGGGCCTAAATCCATCGTTTTTTTGCTCACCATGCCCTTCCAGTTTGGACCCACCCATATGCAAATCAGTCTTGACCCTGCGCCCAATGTGAACAGTCCAGCCCGAACTGCCAGGCCAGGTCCTCCCTGGACTGGAAACAAGCATCCCAGTACCGGTTTCGGGGTTTCACCCCTCATCAGCCAGGATAGCTTGAAACCAGTGGTATGGAGAGCACGGGACCCACGTCTGGGCATATCCGTCCCACTCGGGGTGACAAATGCAAAAAGAACAATTGATGGACAGAATGCAGAACAATGTCATACATTCACCCCAGTACAGAAATCTGGGCCTAAATCCATTGTTTTTTTGCTCACCATGCCCTTCCAGTTTGGACCCAGCATATGCAAATCAGTCTTGACCCTGCCCCCAATGGTAACAGTTTAGCCCGAACTGCCAGGCCTGGTCCTCCCTTGACTGGAAACAAGCATCCCAGGACCGGTTTCGGGGTTTCACCCCTCATCAGCCAGGATAGCTTGACACCAGTGGTATGGAGAGCATGGCACCCACGTCTGGGCATACCCGTCCCACTCGGGGTGACAAATGCAAAAAGAACAGTTGATGGTAAAATGCAAAACAATTTCAGACATTCACCCCAGTACAGAGATCTGGGCCTAAATCCATTGTTTTTTGCTCACCATGCCCTTCCAGTTTGGACCCAGCCATATGCAAATCAGTCTTGACCCTGCACCCAATGGGAACAGTCCAGCCTGAACTGCCAGGCCAGGTCCTCCCTGGACTGAAAACGAGCATCCTAGGACCGGTTTCGGGGTTTCACCCCTCCTCAGCCAGGATAGCTTGACTCCAGTGGCATGGAGAGCACAGTATCCATGTCTGGGCAACCCGTCCCACTCGGGGTGACAAATGCAAAAAGAACAATTGATGGACAGAATGCAGAACAATGTTATACATTCACCCCAGTACAGAGATCTGGGCCTAAATCCATCGTTTTTTTGCTCACCATGCCCTTCCAGTTTGGATCCAGCCATGTGCAAATCAGTCTTGACCCTGCGCCCAATGGAACAGTCCAGCCCGAACTGCCAGGCCAGGTCCTCCATGGACTCGAAACAAGCATCCTAGGACCGGTTTTGGGGTTTCTCCCCTCATCAGCCAGGATAGCTTGACTCCAGTGGCATGGAGAGCTCTGGACCCACGTCTGGTTATACCCGTCCCACTAGGGGTGACAAATGAAAAAAAAACAATTGATGGACAGAATGCAGAACAATATCTTGTTTATTTTAACATTCTTTTTATTGAACAAGCTCAATAGACAATACAATAATATTTGCCAAAGCATGCACATTGGAGTATTGGGTACATAGTTTAGGATAACAAGGACCGGGTGGTGCGGAAACTATCCTGCGATTGAGGAAGAATCTCCGTCAAAGGGACACCTCGCTCTGATCGGCCAGAGCCTCCCCAGCTACCACGTGGCTCTCCAATGACCCCCTGTAAGCGCGCCATGGCGCCCCCACCTTTTTCCATTTCTTAATACACCCTCTACTTTTATATACCGTTTCCTCCGCTCTCTGGCACCAATCCAGGTCCTTCTCCCAGTCTGTCACTGAAGGTGGGAGTGGCGCCCCCCAACCCTTAGCAATATTACGTTTCGCGATCCCCGCTGCTAATGTATGCCAGACGGTGGCATGTTTGGACCAAACTATCTCTCCCTTAATGATCAGCAAAAGCCATTTTGCGTCCAGCGGCACATCAGTACCCACTACCCTGGCCATTATTGCTGTGACTCTGCACCAAAACTGCACAATCTTAGGGCATTCCCACAGAATATGTAGGAAAGTACCTTTACCCTGGCAGCCTCGGATGCATTGTGATGATGGTGCACTTCCAATCCTATGTAAAAGCATCAAAGGGTAATAGGAGCGATGCAGGATCCGGAGCTGAATCAGCCGGAAACGTATTCGTATCGCTATTTCCCTTGAGCCCTGGAGTGCTTCTTGCCACTCCTCGTCATCTATTTTACCCAGGGCGTCAGTCCAGGTGGCCCTTAAGGCTGCCAGCTCATCAGGCAGGTTGTTCATAAGCTTCCGATATATTGTTGAGGTTGCTTTCTCGGGGATAGGGTCGATCAGTAGTCTGTCATCAAGGAGAGAAGAGTCAGGGAGGAAGGTACCAACTTGTAATTGCGTCAACAGGGCATGTCTGAGTCTCAAGTAATCAAATCTCTGGATCTAAGAAAGGTCAAATTCCCGCTGCAGATTTTCAAACGGAAGTGGGTCCCCTTCCCTCCACACATCCCCAAGTCGATCTATTCCTAAGTTCTTCCAGCCTGTAAACCCTTGGAGCGAGGCCACCTCTTTCAACCCGGCACTTGACCAAAGTGGCGTCCTGCTAGTTAGTTTATTCTGCCACCCCAATGCCCGATTTGCCTCCCTCCAGCATGCCACCACTACCGCTGTGTGTGGGGGCCATCTAGGGTCATGCCTCTGCGCGTATAGCAGCGGCTCACAATTGCCTGCTGACATAGCATCCCGATCCACCCTGTATGCAGGCTCGTCTCTATCTGTATACACCCAATCGTTAACTACTAACAATTGCGATGCCCAATAGTAGAGTTTTACATCCAGTACTGCCAGGCCCCCATCATATACCCCTCTTTGTAACTTATGCAGTGCTATCCTGGTGTACCTGCCTGCCATAGCAATTCCCGAATATCTTGGGCAATCTTTTTGAAAACCGTCAGAGGGATGGGGTAGGGAATGTTTTGCAGAATGTACAACAGACGCGGTAGGGTCATCATCTTAAAAAGGACCGCTCTGCCCGCTAGTGACAATGGCAGGGTCTGCCAATGTTGCACATCAGTATGGAGTCTCTCTAGTTCGGCGGTAAGATTCTTTTCCAGGAACAGCTGTTGATTCCGAACAACCTGAATTCCCAAGTATTTGAAACCCTCCTTGACTACAGGTGCTGTACACTGTACTGGCAGTCTCCGGGGGAGACCCGCCAGCGGGAACACCACTAATTTGATCCAATTTATAGTATACCCCGAGTAGCTCCCAAAGAGGTCAAAAAGATTAAGTACTCTGGCAATAGAGTGGTAGGGCCTCGCGAGATACAACAAGATGTCGTCCGCATACAACGATATGCGGTCCTCCCAGCCTCCCGGTGCCTCAATGCCCCATATCATAGGGTCCCTCCCCATCCAGTGCGCCAGCGGCTCCAATGCCAAGGCAAATAACAAGGGAGACAGAGGGCAACCCTGCCTCTTACCCCTCAGCAAGTGGAATTGCCGTGACAGCACACCATTGACTCGCGCTTGGGCCATTGGATGTTGATATAGGAGTCTCACCCACTTACAAAAATTAGGGCTAAAGCCCAGCTTAGTTAACACGGCAAACAAGTATGGACACTCAATACTTTCAAAGGCCATGGATGCGTCAAGCGCCATCAGCTCTGTTTGCGGACCCGCGTGGTCTTTTGTCGTATGCAGCACTCCATACAACCTGCGCAGGTTGTGCCGGGTACTTCTATTGGGCATAAAGCCTGACTGATCCCTGTGGACTAAGTTGGTAATAATCGGTACCAGCCTATTTGCCAGCGTCTTAGCCAAAACCTTAACCTCGACATTAAGGAGGGAAATTGGCCTGTACGAACTACATCGATCGGGGGGCCTTCCCGATTTATGCATCACCACGATGGTAGCCACCCGCTGATCGACTGGTAATTGACCCTTTTTCCTGTGCCTCTTGCAACATATTCTGTAGTGGTGGCACTATTCTGGAAGCCAAGCCCTTAAATAACTCGACTGGAAGCCCATTGGGGATCACCGCCTTCCCCTCCTTTAAGGATCCCAATGCCGTAGACAATTCGTCTTCTGTGATCTCGGCCTCTAAGGCCTCATTGGCTTCCGCCGACATCACCGGCAATGAGAAGTCTCTCAGGAACTCGCTGCAGTCGCTTTCAGATCTCGTACTCACGGGCGACTAGACACCTTCATAGTAAGAAGCAAACACCTCCGCAATGTCCACAATGGCTGCGCAGAGAATGCCATCGCCATCTTGGACAGATGCCACCCACGACCACTCTCGATCGTGCTTCTCAAGCCATGCAAGCAACCTAGATGCCTTATCCCCAATGTCATAAAGGCGTTGTTGCACTGCCAATGCATGCGCCCGTGCGGCACCCTCGGCTGCTACTCTCAGTTCGTATTGACGCAGGGTCAAACCGTGACGAAGGTCAGCGTCCCCCGCGTTGTCACTTCCCTCTCCATCCGAAGCACTTCTTGCTCTAAGGATTTCATATGTCTCGCCTCTTCCTTCTTTTTACCCCCTATAAGTGCCTGTGCTTGGCCCCTCACCACTGTTTTGTAAGCCTCCCAAATTGTTCGGTGGGAGTCTACAGTTCCCGCATTCTCTTGGAAATACAATTCCGTTCCCTCCCGTAGTTTGTCCCTCAGCACTGGATCTCTCAATCTCCACGGATCTATCTTCGGAAATGCCCCCTTGTTAACGTATGGCCCCTGAACTGTGACCCCTATCGGGGAGTTATCTGAGATGCCCCGAGCCATATGTGTAGGTGCTAGAAATTCTCCTACCTTGTCCCTGTGCGTGAATAAGTAGTATATTCTAGAAAACGAGCTGTGGAGCGCTGAATAATATGTGTATTGTTGCTGTTGGGGGTTCTGCGCCCTCCAGATGTCCACTAACCCCATAGCGGTCAGAAAGCCAAGGAGGAGCCTCTCACCCCCCAGTCTCACCGAGGTACTCGAACGATCCAGCTCCAGATCTAAAACTACATTGGCATCGCCCCCGGCTAAAAGCGTGCCCATCGGGAGTCCTATAAGGATTTTACTGATTGTTGGGAAGACGATCTTCTGAAGCCTCAGTGGAGAATAGAACGAGCAGAAGTTCATACTTCTTCCCTCCCACTTCCCTGCGACTGCTACACAGCAGCCAACATCGTCGGACCAGACCCTCTCTACAATAAACGGGCAGGCAGACCGCATTAGGATCCCCACTCCCCTGGCGTCCGATGTATATCCTGAATGCGCCACTAACTTATAGCCAAAGCGTTCCAGCGCCCTATATTTGTTCCCTCTCATGTGTGTCTCCTGTATCATTATGACGTCTGGGGCGTGTCTCTTAATATGTTGTAGGACAAGAGTGCGTTCGATTTAATTCCCCAAACCATTAACATTCCAGGTCCAGGCCTTGAGCTAAGCGAAACTATCTGTTTGCCTTAGCCATGCTTTCCTGAATTTGTTTCGCGTCCCGCTCCCCCAGCCCCATCCCCCATCCGTGCATGCATGTTGCATTTCTTTTGGTCTTGAGCTAGAAACATCAAAATAGGAAATAACAAAGATTAAACAATATCCCACCCCCTCCCTGCAACCCTGCTCGGTGAGTAAAAACCCTCCTATCTCCCCAACATGCAGAGTGCCTGTCGCACGAACTGTGTAATGGTAACAAGACATTTGGGGGTACACGCCAGCCTCCAGCCACATGGTACCTCATGTAACGCTCGGATAAACAATGCCCCAGTTCTCTTTATGAGTGCACCGCTGCATGTAAGTCTCTAGTCCAGCATCCGCCAGCTTTCCCAGTGGCATAGTCTCTGCAACTGCTCCCCAGAGTTCAAGCACAGCAGCAGGCTCAATTAAACTCCCCCCCCAAAACACACTATCAGGTGTACAAACATGGTGCCCCAGAAGTAGTCACTTATCTGGTCGTTGTCGCTGTGAAGGGTTTCCGAGTTCCTGGTCCTCTCCTCCCCGGGCACCATCTCGCTCCCTTGGGACGTGTTGCTGAGCTCTATCTCCTTTCCGCCCAACCGTTCTCCAGCCTTCCAGCCAGTTGCTCACCTCTTCAGGCGAGTTGAAGAAGAAGGTCTTACCCTCCGCGATTGTTTTCAACTTGGCTGGAAATAACATCATGCATTTAATGTTTTGATCACGCAGGGCCCTTTTCACTGCATCGAATGTTCGCCGCTGACGCTGTACCTGGAGCGTGAAGTCAGGAAAGAAGCAGATCGTAGCATTTTCATGTTGTAAATCCCCATGTTGGCGCGCCGTTTGTAGAATCGCATCTCTATCTCTATAGCTGAGCAGGCGCGCAATTATCGTGCGGGGGGGCCCGGTCGAGGCCTCTGACCCAGGGCACGATGCGATCTCTCAATGGAGAAAAACTTAGAGAGACGTTCCGGCTTCAGTTTATTCAAAATCAAGTTCTCCAAAAAGCAGTCCACCGGCGGTCCCTCCATACCCTCCGGCACTCCCACCACCCGAATGTTGTTGCGTCGGGCTCTACCTTCCTGATCATCTAGTCGGGTCAGGATGTCCGTCTGGTTCTTTATCAAATCCAGGACCTGCTCTTCTAGACGTTTGGTCTTAGATTGTAGCCCGTCAATGCTGGATTCCGCCGAACTTATCTTGTCCGCCATTTTGTGAAAGTCTGCTCTGAGCAGGTTGACCTCTTTCGTAAACTTCAGCTCCAAAGTTCCTCGGAGTTCCGTTATTGCCAGCATTATGTCCTTTAGTGAGGGGTTGTGGGCCTGATCGTCTCCTTTATGTCCCGGAGCTCCCCCGTAGCGCTCTCATCACGGCCCACACTGACAGTGTACTTATTGATTTGGTTAGATTGGCCCACACCTACCCCTTTCGTGCACCCCATTCGACAGCTCCCTGATGCAATCGCCGGATCTGCGTCACCTCCAATCTCTATATGTCGTGGACAATTCACCTTGGGGCAGTCTGGCGGTTGCTTTTACTACTCTCCGGCCATTGGGCAGCAGACCTTGCTGTGACGCCCCTCAGGATACTTGAAGGCAACACAGCACTAGTCGGGGCACCTCAAGATTGCCCGGTATTAGCTCCTCCTCAGGCGGATTCAATCCTTCACCTCCGGAGCCCACCACTGTCCCCCAGTGGCTGTAGCCCAGTCTATGAATGGTATTGGGACTCGGTTCCACTTAGCGTCGCCTGCATAGCTTTCAGGCCTCACGGTAGTCTTCAGGGGCCCAATGGATTTGCTCCCGAAGTCTGGTAGGCACCGCATTAATATCGCCCCTCGCTCCCTCAGGGGTCGAAGTCTCCTTGTCGCTGCTCCTAATAAGGTGCCTCCAGGCCGGGTCTAATCACCTCCCGTGGGTGCGTACCAACCTCCCCTGAGCCCGCAGTCACCGCTGCCCTGTGCGTTCTCGGAGGCGGGGGCGAGAAGAAAGGGGGGTCCACACTCGAATTCAGGCCGTCCCGGCAGTGTCTAACCTTCCGGCATCCTACCACCGATTCCAACGGGCCGCTCACTGAGCCTCGACTCGTCTGGTGGGCCTACCATACACAGGGCTCTTCCTCTGTATGGTGCGTATCCCCCGGAAGAGCGATCTGGAAGTCACCGGCGGGGGGGGCACCTCTACTGCCGCTCTACAAGTGGCTGAGTGCGTCGCTGTTACTTCCTCGGTCTGCCACACGCTCAAGCCCGGAGTCGCAGGCGCTTCGGAGATCAGGCCTGACGGGGCGGCAACATGTTTCCTCACCAGCTCCTGCGGCCGCTGCTCATTTCCTCGGTCTGCCCCCCTTCAATCTGCTTAAACTCGCCAGGTAGGTCGCCGCGAGCCATCGGTCCCCTCCTCTCTTCCGATTGCACTCAGAACGTCGGACTATGGCGGATTTAACGGGGCATGCACTAAGTGGCTAGCGCAGCTCTCTCAGTTTGCGGCCATCTTAGCCGGCTGCTGGCCACGCACCCCAATGCAGAACAATGTCATACATTCACCCCAGTACAGAGATCTGAACCTAAATCCATCGTGTTTTTTGCTCACCATGACCTTCCAGTTTGGACACAGCCATATGCAAATGAGTCTTGACCCTGCGCCCAATTGGAACAATCCAGCCTGAACTGCCAAGCCAGGTCCTCCCTGGACTGGAAACAAGCATCCTGAGCCCGTTTTGGGGTTTTCACCCCTCATCAGCTAGGATAGCTTGACTCCAGTGGCATGGAGAGCACGGGACCCACGTCTGGGCATACCCGTCCCACTCTGGGTGAAAAATACAAAAAGAACAGTTGATGGAAAGAATGCAGAACAATGTCATACATTCACCCCGGTACAGAGATCTGGGTGTAAATCCATCTTTTTTTGCTCACCATGCACTTCCAGTTTGGACCCAGCCATATGCAAATCAGTCTTGACCCTGCGCCCAATGGGAAAAGTCCAGCCTGAACTGCCAGTCCAGGTCCTCCCTGGACTAGAAACAAGCATACTAGGACCGGTTTTGGGGTTTTACCCCTCATTAGCCAGGATAGCTTGACTCCAGTGACATGGAGAGCACAGGACCCACGTCTCAACATACCCGTCCCACTCGGGGTGACAAAGGCAAAAAGAACAATTGATGGACAGAATGCAGAACAATGTCATACATTCACCCCACTACAGAGATCTGGGCCTAAATCTATCGGTTTTTGGCTCACCAAGCCCTTCTAGTTTGGACCCAGCCATATTCAAATCAGTCTTGGCCCTGCGCCCAATGGGAACAGTCCAGCCCGAACTGCCAGGCCAGGTCCTCCCTCGACTGGAAACAAGCATGCTAGGACCAGTTTCGGGGTTTCAACGCTCATCAGCCAGGATAGCTTGACTCCAGTGGCAGGGAGAGCACGGGACCCACGTCTAGGCATACCCGTCCCTCTCGGGATGATGAATGTAAAAAGAACAATTGATGGACAGAATGCAGAACAATGTCATACATTCACCCCAGAACAGAGATCTGGGCCTAAATCCATTTTTTTTTGCTCACCATGCCCTTCCAGTTTGGACCCAGCTAATGCAAATCAGTCTTGACCCTGCGCCCAATAAGAACAGTCCAGCCCGAACTGCCAGGCCAGGTCCTCCCTAGACTGGAAACGAGCATCCTAGGACCGGTTTCGGGGTTTCACCCCTCATCAGCCAGGATAGCTTGACTCCAGTGGCATGGAGAGCAAGGGACCCTTGCCTGGGCAACCCGTACCACTCGGGGTGACAAATGCAAAAAGAACAATTGATGGACAGAATGCAGAACAATGTCATACATTCACCCCAGCACAGAGATCTGGGCCTAAATCTGTTATTTTTTTACTCACCATGCACTTCCTGTTTGGACCCAGCCTTATGCAAATCAGTCTTGACCCTGTGCCCAATGGGAACAGTCCAGCCCGAACTGCCAGGCCAGGTCCTCCCTGGACTGGAAACAAGCATCCTAGGACCGGTTTCGGAGTTTTACCCCCCCATCAGCCAGGCTAGCTTGACTCCAGTGGCATGGAGAGCACGAGACCCACGTCTCAGCATACCCGTCCCACTCGGGTGACAAATGCAAAAAGAACAATTGATGGACAGAATGCAGAACAATGTCATGCATTCGCCCCTGTACAGTGATCTTGGCCTATATCCATCGTTTTTTTGCTCACCATGCACTTCCAGTTTGGACCCAGCCATAGGCAAATCAGCTTTACCCTGCACCCAATGCGAAAAGTCCAGCCCGAACTGCCAGGCCAGGTCCTCCCTGGACTAGAAAAAAGCATACTAGGACCGGTTTCGGGGTTTCACCCCTCATCAACCAGGATAGCTTGACTCCAGTGGCATAAAGAGCACGGGACCTATGTCTGGGCATACCCGTCCTACTCGGGGTGACAAATGCAAAAAGAACAATTGATGGACAGAATGCATAACAATGTCATATATTCACCCCAGTACAGAGATCTGGGCCTAAATCCATCGTTGTTTTGCTCACCATGCCCTTCCAGTTTGGACCCAGCCATATGAAAATCAGTCTTCACCCAGCGCCCAATGGGAACAGTCCAGCCCGAACTGCCAGGCCAGGTCCTCCCAGGACTGGAAACAAGTATCGTAGGACCAGTTTTGGGGTTTCACTCCTCATCAGCCAGGATAGCTTGACTCCAGTGGCATGGAGACCACAAGACCCATGTCTGGACATACCCGTCCCTCTTGGGTTGAAATATGCAAAATGAACAATTGATAGAAAGAATACAGAAGAATGATACCTATTCACCCCAGTACAGAGATCTGGGCCCAAATGCATCGTTTTTTTTGCTCACCATGCCCTTCCAGTTTGGACCCAGCCATATGCAAACCAGTCTTGACCCTGCGCCCACTGGAAACAGTCAAGCCCAAACTACCAGGCCAGGTCCTCCCTGGAACAGAAACAAGCATCCCAAGGACCGGTTTCGGGGTTTCACCCCTCATCAGCCAGGATAGCTTGACTCCAGCGGCATGGAGAGCACGGGAACCACGTCTGGGCATATCCGTCCCACTCGGGGTGACAAATGCAAAAAGAACAATTGATGGACAGAGTGCAAAACAATACATTCACACCAGTACAGAGATCTGGGCCTAAATCCATCGTTTTTTTGCTCACCATGCACTTCCAGTTTGGACCCAGCCATAAGCAATTCAGTCTTGACCCTGCGCCCAATGGGAACAGTCCAGCTCGAACTGCCAGGCCAGGTCCTCCCTGGACTAGAAACAAGCATCCTAGGATAGGTTTCGGGGTTTCACCCCTCATCTGCTAGGATAGCTTGACTCTAGTGGCATGGAGAGCAGGGGACCCACGTCTGGGCAACCGGTCCCACTTGTGGTGACAAATGCAAAAAGAACAATTAATGCACAGAATGCACAACAATGTCATAAATTCACCCCAGTACAGGGATCTGGGCCTAAATCCATCGTTTTTTTGATCACCATGCCCTTCCAGTTTGGACCCAGCCATATGCAAATCAGTCTTGACCCTGCGCCCAATGGGAACAGTGCAGCCCAAACTGCCAGGCCAGATCCTCCCTGGACAAGAAACAAGCATACTAGGACCGGTTTCGGGGTTTCACCCCTCATCAGCCACGATAGCTTGACTCCAGTGGCATGGAGAGTACGGGACCCACGTCTCTGCATACCCGTCCCACTTGGGGGGACAAATGCAAAAAGAACAATTGAGGGACAGAATGCAGAACAATGTCATACATTTACCCCAGTACAGAGATCTGGGCCTAAATCCATCTTTTTTTTCCTCAACATGCCCTTTCAGTTTGGACCCAGCCATATGCAAATCAGTCTTGACCCTGCCCCAATGGGAACAGTCCTGCCCGAACTGTCAGGCCAGGTCCTACCTCGACTGGAAACAAGCATCCTAGACCCAGTTTCGGGGTTTCACCCCCTCATCAGCCAGAGTAGCTTGACTCCAGTGGCATAAAGAGCACGGGACCCACGTCTGGGCATACCCTTCCTACTCGGGGTGACAAATGCAAAAAGAACAATTGATGGACAGAATGCAGAACAATGTCATACATTCACCCCAGTACAGAGATCTGGGGCTAAATCCATCATTTTTTGGATCACCATGCCCTTCCCGTTTGGACCCAGCCATATGTAAATCAGTCTTGACCCTGCGCCCAATGGGAACAGTCAAGCCCGAACTGCCAGGCCAGGTCCTCCCTAGACTGGAAACAAGCATCCTAGGACCGGTTTCAGGTTTTTCCCCCTCATCAGCCAGGATAGCTTGACTCCAGTGGCATGGA
>CAWUFW010021862.1:0-109799 GCA_963921515.1 Calotriton arnoldi | reverse complement strand
TGTCAGGCATTGATCCATCGGCGTGCCTACCTCAGTGTAGAACGACAGCGCTGGCGGGACTACATCTCCCAGAAGGCCGTCCTTCTGGGAGGGATGAAATACCACGTACAACGCAGGGAGCGTTGTACGTGATTCCAGTTGACTCGGGAAATTGTCAAACGCAGAGCGGCTGCTCTGCTGAGGTCCCGCTGGTACCGCCGGATCTGGCGCTCTCTGTCCGAGGCGCCGAACATTCTATTCCCACTTTCTAGTCTGCGGCAGAGATCGAGGGAAGGTGTGTGTTCGCTTCTGCCACTAGCGCTCGGAGGAGCGCTGAACATTCAGAACGTGTTTTTTCCCGCCCGCGGCTGCAGCGGGAACAACGTTGAGGCTTTGAGGGAGGTGCCTCTGGAATAGTACTGACTCCTTAACTATTCCGTGGATTATCGACGGCTGGTCTGTTTTCTTTTTTTCCCTTTGAGTCGAAGAGGGAAAGGAGGTGTTGGAGCTCCATGGTATCCTGCGCCTGAATCATTCCTGGGAGGTACCGCCTTTTCTTTTCTTGTTTTTTCTTCGTTGCTTTTCATTCGTGACATTGGAGTAACTCTCCTGAGTGCTGTCTTCCTGTATTCCGTCTAAAATTCCAGTAGGAGTGATTTATGCCGGGATTGTTTGCAGCATCTTGACAGAACTTCCTGATTCCTCACCAAGTGCCCTTTAACTCCTTTCCTTTACTGGAGCAGGCTGTTACCTTTTTCTTCTAGTTTTGAGGGTGTGTGGTAGAGGGTATGTATGTGGATATTACTCAATTATTTGCCAGAAAGAGAAAAGTGGACGGTGTACTAACTGGTCTGTGTTTGGTTTCTAGGTGCTTATGTTTTGTTGCCTGCGGTGAGAGAAGTATCTTCCCAGACAGAGAGGTTCTATACAGTAGGGGATGAACTCTAACAGGTACTGAGACAGCACTAGTGAGATATTATGAGAGTAGTTAGCCTTGTATATCCTACTAATCATTTGCTTATTTTTGTTACAGGTCTCCCCTTTTCCCACGCTGCACCTACCCTATCCCTATCCCTCGCTTGATCGCCTCAATACTCTGGGTATCATTTAAATCAGAGTTTGGGGATGTCAGGAGGTGGACCCCTTTGAGCATCGCCCAGATCCTGAGGAGTGCTGCGCCGTGACAGAATCACGTACCCACGAATATTACTCCTCCCGGTCTGGGCCAGTCCCAAAGATGGCGTCTTTAGATGAAGTATTACAAGTTTTGGTAGTGGTACAGCAGGAATTGGCAGCTTCTCGCGCTGAGACTGCGGCTTTGAGAGAGAGGGTGGATAGACAGTTAAGGAATCCATTCGATGTGTCATCAGCCACTCCACAGATACAGGTGACGGTTCTGCCGCCCATTCCTTTGGCTAGTCCGGAGAGGTACTCGGGCGATCCGTTAAGGATACAAACATTTCTGACCCAAATAGCATTGCATTTTTCTTGTAAACCTGCTTCTTTCCCCAATAATCTTTCTAGGGTGGCTTTTGCCATCTCGTATCTGACAGGGGATGCCGCCAATTGGGCAGTTCATTTGGTCAGGAACGACGATCAGTTGCTTTCGGATTGGGCGGCCTTTCGGAGGGAATTCGAGAGGGTATTCGATCGCCGGGCTCCCACGTTTAGCGCGGATAGAGAGCTGCTGGAACTTCGTCAGGGTAATAAGGACCTAGTCTCCTATATGACGGCCTTTAACCGCCTGGTGGCAGAAACGGCCTGGCCAGAGGAGAAAAGGATGTCACTCTACTATCAAGGTTTAAGGGATGAGATGAAGGATGTGTTAGCACGTATCGATCCGCAGCCCACCACATGCACCGACTTGATAAATCTCACCTTGCGGTTAGACCATAGATTGGCTGAGCGGGGAGGGGACCGGAGAAGAGGCAAGAGAGCCGTGGTGGGGATGGGGTATGAAAATCGTTCCTCTCATCTGGAACCAGGGCCAGAACCGATGGATGTGGGGCTCTTAGACCCCCGTTATCTAAAACGGAGAGAGAGAGCCGCCGGGCGCAAGGCCTCTGTATGTATTGTGGGAAGAAGGGGCACTATGTGAGGGATTGCCCCCTGAAACCCAAGAAAAGGAACACGTATTATTCCAACAAAAGAGTGGCAACCGTGGAGTTTGGGTCCACCAGTGCTGGAGACTCTGTCGAGACAGAGTATCCCAGAGGGGAACCAGCAGAGAAGGAATGGAGATTGCCGTCGTTAGCGGTTACTGAGGTAAAAAGACTGAGTCCCACATAGTGCTGTCCATGATCCTTAGGACGGGACAACAAGACCATCAGGTATGGACCATGATAGATTCTGGGGCCACTGGGAACTTCATTGATAGCAGTTTGGTACACCGACTGGGGTTAGCCAGAGTGCCTAGCCACAAACCTGAAAGGGTGTTAGCGGTTGACGGCACCCCGTTGAAGTCAGGTCCCATCACAGAACACACAGAAGTGGTCGAACTGGTCCTCAAAGGGGATCCCCAAGATCACGTGGAGGATATCATGCTGAATATTATTGAGGCGCCTCAATACGAGGTCATCTTGGGCATGCCATGGTTGTGGCAACATAACCCTACCATGGATTGGAGACTGAAAACCGTTCGCTTTCAATCACCGGAATGCCTAGCTATGTGCATGAAAGACAACTGTTCACACACTTTGGCCCTAGCCCGGATATATCAGGTTGCCACCGCAGCAGAGAAAGAGACAGAGTTACCTCCAGAATATGCCATTTACCGGGAGGTGTTTTGCGAGGTCAAGGCCGAGATCTTACCCCCACATCGCGACTATGATTGTCGCATAGACCTGGTGGCTGGAGCCAGTATTCCATCATGCAGAGTCTATGCATTATCCGAACCCGAGACTAAACACTTGCGCGACTACCTCGAGCATTATAGTGCCATCGGCTTCATTCGCCCGTCTCGTTCCCCAGCCGCCTCTCCTCTTTTCTTCACGGTGAAAGCCAACGGTGAGTTAAGGACTTGTATCGATTATCGGTCATTGAATAAGAACACGGTGAGAAACCGATATCCGTTGCCGCTTATCCCCGTATTGCTGGATCAGGTGAGGGAGGCCAACATCTACACCAGACTTGATTTAAGGGGGCCTATCACTTAGTACGCATTCGCGAGGGGGATGAGTGGAAGACCGCATTCAAAACACGGTACAGGTTGTTTGAATACTTGGTTATGCTGTTCGGGCTGTGTAACGCCCGGCGGCATTCCAGTACTTCCTCAACGACGTGCTCAAGGACTACATAGATCGAATCGTGATCGTGTACATCGATGACATTCTGATCTATTCAGTCTCGCCGGAACAACATACCAGACACGTCATCCTGATCCTCAAAAGACTGCAAGAACATAGCTTGTTTTGCAAGCTAAGCAAGTGTGAGTTCAGCGTGGTTGAGGTTGAGTTTTTGGGGGTCGTTTTGAGTCCTCAGGGGTTAAGAATGGCTGAAAGAAAAGTGGAGGCGGTTCAGGATTGGCCTGTTCCCAAGAGTGTGAGAGAGGTGCAATGCTTTTTGGGTTTCTCCAACTACTATCGGATGTTCATCTCTCATTTTTCACAGTTGGCCGCTCCAGTAACTAGGTTGTTGAGGAAAGGAACGTCTTTTCATTGGACCTCCGAAGCCATGGAGGCGTTTACCCAACTGAAAAAGGCCTTTTGTACCGCACCCATCCTGCGACACCCACAGGTCGACATACCTTTCGTGGTAGAAGCAGACGCCTCTGAGGTGGCGGTCGGAGCCGTGTTGTCACAAAGGGATAAACACACAGGGCAGCTGCATCCGGTGGCGTTCCTTTCTAAGAAGTTGATCTCTGCTGAGACCAATTACACCGTGGCCGAAAAAGAACTATTGGCCATTAAGAAGGCCTTCCAAGAGTGGAGACACTACTTGTGGGGGCCCATCATCCCATCACAGTATACTCGGACCACCGAAATCTTCAGTTCATGAAGACAGCCAGACACCTCTCACAGAGACAAATGCGGTGGATGCTGTTCTTCGCGGAATACGATTTCTTGATCACCTTCTGTCCTGGATCAGATAACAAAAAAGCGGACTCCCTGTCCAGGCAAGGAGAGGGTAATGTGCCCCGACAAGACCGTCCGGAGGCAATCGTGAACCCTGAGAAGGTCCTGTGTGTGGTCACTGTGGAGCACTTCCTCGAACAAGTCACGACAGTCCGGTCCCCGGATCAATGGCGGCGGTGGGCGGACCAAAGCCCTCATCGGATCCTCAAGCATGGCGTGCCCTTGCACAACAACAAACTGAACTTGCCTACCCACACGCTCCGGTTGAAGGCTTTCAATTGGTGTCATGACGCAGTACTTGCGGGTCATCCTGGACAAAAGAAAACGCTACACCTGCTTCAGCGACATTTCTGGTGGGACGGGATGGCTAAAGACATGGAACAATGGGTGTCACAATGTGAAACGTGTGCTCATGCAAAAGGGGAACACAACAAAACCAAGGGGAGACTGATGCCTCTGCCTACTCCTTCCCAACCTTGGCAAACGATCAGTCTGGATTTTATACTTGGTTTACCAATGGATCAAGGGTTTGATGCGATTTTGGTTGTCGTAGACAGCCTTACTAAAATGGGTCACTTTATCCCGTGTAGGAATCTACCCACTGCGGGACAAACAACACAACTACTTTTGACGCATGTAGTGCGTCTACACGGCCTCCCGAGGGTCATTATATCTGATCGAGGAACTCAGTTCATTGCCAGGTTCTGGCGGATGTGGTGCAAGGCTCTCCAGGTGGAAGCCGCTCTATCCACCAGCTTCCATCCCCAAACCGATGGTCAAACAGAGCGGCTGAATCAAACCCTAAAGACATACCTACGGTGTTATTCAAAGGACGCAACCGATTCATGGGTGTCCCTGTTATGGTTGGCCGAGCTATCCTATAACAATGCTTGGCACAGCTCTATTGGGGAAACACCGTTCAGAGCAAGCACAGGGTTCCATGCCACCACTCTGCCTCTCGTTATACCAAGTGAAGTACGGAACCATCCTACTGTGATGGCGCAGGTGGAGTCTCTCATGCTGATACACCGACGAATACAAACACATCTTGACCGTGCCAAGCAGACCTATAAGAAATGGGCTGATCGCCATCGACAAGATGGACCTTCGTATCAGGTGGGTGATAGGGTATGGCTCTCTACTAGGAACATCCGCTTCCGATACCGCAGCATCTTTCACCCCAGGTTTATTGGCCCGTACACCATTATTCGCAGGATCAACCCTGTGGCATACAAACTGCGCTTACCAGCATCTTTGAGGATACACCCGGTGTTTCATTGTGGTCTGCTCAAACCGGCGAAGTGTGCGCGGCGCAGGGCGGCGCCTCTGGTGATGAGGGACGGACAGCTGGAGTACGAGGTGCGACGCATTCTGGATTCCCGGTACCGCCAGGGCCGCCTATGGTACCTGGTGTCCTGGAAGGGGTATCCGTCCGAGGACGATTCCTGGGAGCCGTGTGTCGGCGTCCACGCCCCTAGTGCGGTGCGACTGTTCCATTCCCGCAATCCTGGGAAACCTGGATCTAGGAGGCGCGGGGGAGGAGGACGTTCTGTCAGGCATTGATCCATCGGCGCGCCTACCTCAGTGTAGAACGACAGCGCTGGCAGGACTACATCTCCCAGAAGGCCGTCCTTCTGGGAGGGATGAAATACCACGTACAACGCAGGGAGCGTTGTACGTGATTCCAGTTGACTCGGGAAATTGTCAAACGCAGAGCGGCTGCTCTGCTGAGGTCCCGCTGGTACCGCCGGATCTGGCGCTCTCTGTCCGAGGCGCCGAACATTCTATTCCCACTTTCTAGTCTACGGCAGAGATCGAGGGGAAGGTGTGTGTTCGCTTCTGCCACTAGCGCTCGGAGGAGCGCTTAACATTCAGAACGTGTTTTTTCCCCGCCCGCGGCTGCAGCGGGAACAACGTTGAGGCTTTGAGGGAGGTGCCTCTGGAATAGTACTGACTCCTTAACTATTCCGTGGATTATCGACGGCTGGTCTGTTTTCTTTTTTCCCTTTGAGTGGAAGAGGGAAAGGAGGTGTTGGAGCTCCATGGTATCCTGCGCCTGAATCATTCCTGGGAGGTACCGCCTTTTCTTTTCTTGTTTTCTCTTCGTTGCTTTTCATTTGTGACATTGGAGTAACTCTCCTGAGTGCTGTCTTCCTGTATTCCGTCTAAAATTCCAGTAGGAGTGATTTATGCCGGGATTGTTTGCAGCATCTTGACAGAACTTCCTGATTCCTCACCAAGTGCCCTTTAACTCCTTCCTTTACTGGAGCAGGCTGTTACCTTTTTTCTTCTGGTTTTGAGGGTGTGTGGTAGAGGGTATGTATGTGGATATTACTCAAT
Source organism: Calotriton arnoldi (assembly GCA_963921515.1). NCBI lineage: Eukaryota > Metazoa > Chordata > Amphibia > Caudata > Salamandridae > Calotriton > Calotriton arnoldi. The sequence goes on along the minus strand of CAWUFW010021862.1, from coordinate 103,407 downwards.
TATTTGCCAGAAAGAGAAAAGTGGACGGTGTACTAACTGGTCTGTGTTTGGTTTCTAGGTGCTTATGTTTTGTTGCCTGCGGTGAGAGAAGTATCTTCCCAGACAGAGAGGTTCTATACAGTAGGGGATGAACTCTAACAGGTACTGAGACAGCACTAGTGAGATATTATGAGAGTAGTTAGCCTTGTATATTCTACTAATCATTTGCTTATTTTTGTTACAGGTCTCCCTTTTCCCACGCTGCACCTACCCTATCTATCCCTATCCCTCGCTTGATCGCCTCAATACTCTGGGTATCATTTAAATCAGAGTTTGGGGATGTCAGGAGGTGGACCCCTTTGAGCGTCGCCCAGATCCTGAGGAGTGCTAGAGGGGGAATGTTAATATGGGAAAAGTTGATGCTAATGTGAAAAATTATGCATTCATGTATGAGAACGAAATTGCATCTTTATTAACAAATTCGACCGTTGTGAACTCCACATCAACCCCAACTCACAAATATGTAGTCAGGCAGGCTCTGAGACATAGGTTTGAGGTCACTGATTGATATGCCACAGCTGGGGTGGCAGACAAATGCACAAACACGAAAACCTAGCTCTATCCCACATATAGGCGCAGCAACACTACAATGGTCCAGGGAGATTGGCCCCAATAAAGCACACATGCACAGTTCCAAAACGCCATGAAATCAAATGCCACATGAGTTAGGAACATATAGCCATTCAGGACACAGCACATTCAGTGATGACGGGCTCCCCATGCCGGTCTTATGGACACATTACCCACTGGCCACATTGTGTTCACATAAGGTCAAGGCCCAACCATACTTTCCATCAGACAAGTAATTTATGACACCAAAGGCATCAGCTTATCTTCCTTGCCATACATGGACCTACGGAAATACTTTATTGTCCATGATGAACTGTATAAAAAAAGGCTGCAAACAGATTGTAAATTGAGACAGTCCTCAGACCCTGCACCTGTAACTGTTCTCCCAGCCGCTCTGTTTAATTAAACAAACTGGTCCTGTTTTGCCAAATGTCACTTGTCTCTTTTTTTTTTCAAGGTATTTCATGTTCAAGCAACATTAACATCTTCATTATTGTCCTTCTTTTCAGCAACATCTGTAGATTTCCTTGTGAGTTTTTGCTTTGGACAGATTTTCAGTTGTTCAAAATTGGAATACTGTCCTAAATGAGGAGCGTACACACTTCTTAACCGATTGTACTCTCTGACACAACTTGCATCGACACTAACTTTCCTGTCATCAAAATCAATCAAAAACAAACTGGACAATGTTCTTACTCAAGACAATGCAACATATGCCATACCTTCTTTAAACACAGCAATACCAATATTAATGAAAGCTGCGTCTACACTTAATCTTTGATATTTATGGATAGCTACAGCTTAGGCAAGTGACCTAGGGAACTGATTTCCCCGTATATATGTCTTTTATAAGCAAAAAACGTACTTCACATAGGCCAATTTGCTTCACGCTATTAGTCTGATCAAATTTTATAGCTAAGCATTCAACCTCATCTCTATTTGTAAAAAATTTACTAATCCTGCCTCAATACTTGCATTTCTACGCAGAGTTACTCCACAGTTTTTGCATGCGCATAAACACTTTTCTAATCCTGCAGTCTTTGATATGGATTTCTCTGGTAAATCCAATTTTGCTTGTCTCTTTCCACTTAGAAGTACTCTTACTAGCTGGTGTTCTATTTCGTCAACAGCTGTAACTTTCCAAATGTCTTCTTTCTCCAGTTTTAGAAGTTGGTTATTAAAATTGGAGCACTCTTGAAGTGTAGGCATTAACCAGACTATAGATTTGCCTTCTTCAATTCATTCAAACATTAGCTGTGCTGCTGTGTTCTTAGAGGAGAAACCTTTGCTGATAAGTCAACTTTCTAAGGTGCGTTTGCCCTCCCTTGTCAGAACTCCTACTGTCCTTCAGAATATTTCCATATTCCATGTCAGATGATTGACACAGTTTCATCACGTAGAAGTGTCTTGAAAACACAGTGGCCTTTGACATTCGTAAGTTGCAGTAGATTTCTGAAGACAGGTAAATGTTTTCGCTCCAAACAGCAAATCACACTCCATTTTTAAAATCTGTTGCATTCTTAAGTGTACAAAGGCAGGCATTAATTTTGAGACCAAGATCACCTCATTGATGATCAAAAGCTTCAGTTTCTTCAACACTTTTGACACCTCATGACAAGCTTGACCGGATATATTTGGTTTCGTAATTTATTGTCATGCTCAACAGGTAGCATTAGTAGATGATGTAGGGTAATTCCTTTAATGTTGTGCGCAGCCAATCCAGTGGGTGCTGTTACTACACATGATAAATTTGATTCTGTGGTCCTCTGTAGGTAAGCAGTGAGAATTTTGATGACAAAACTTTTTCCAGTGCCAGCCTGACCACTTATGTATAAAAGTATTGGCTTAAATGATGAACATTTGCATTCTTTCTCCTCATGGAGGAATCCGTGCTTTATTGTCTCTTTAACCTCCATATAAATGTATTTCTGCTCGTTGTTCAATTGTCAAAGTAACTGTTCAAAATCAACCCTTTCCTGTCTTGCTTGTTCTATTGTCGTTTCCACCGCATTCATGGCTATTGCAGCTTTGGCTGCTTTGTGAGCTCTCCTCAGCTATCTTAACAGCAATCATTTCCAAATGTTGAATCTCATCCTTTAACATTAGCAAATAGTCTTACTGGATGCTGTTTTTCACAGCGTTGAAAGAATCTTCTTAGCAGTCATAGGGGCATATTTACTAGAAAATGATGCTGAAAAACCTTGTAAAAGTCAAACTCTTCATCCCCATTGAAGACTTAAAGACGACAGTGCAATCACTAGTCCAAACCAAGCTGGGTATGAAAATGCAATGGTCACAGACCCAATAAATCCTACCTAGTCTCATTGAAAGCTACTCTCCACACTGTGGTCAGACTTACATCGGGAGATAGGGTCTTTGACAACATCACTCCTATCATCAAGCAACTCAGCTGTCAATCTAGGCAAGGGCCATACTAAAACCTGCTTGCATAACTCACCAAGCGCTCTACACTGAAAATCAATCTTCCTCACAAATAAACTATCAAAAGCCGGTCAAAAGAGACCTCTGTGAAGTTCAAACAGGCTACTCTTGATTCCACCAAAATTTAAGAGAGAGAAATCTCGCACCCGCTCCTTCTTTGGGAAAGCTCCTTGAATCTGGAACTCCCTGCCCCAGGACCTGAGGCAAAATCAATCCCTCCCTCACTTCAAGAAGAAGCTGAAGCTTTTACTCTTCAACAAATACCTACATCCACCCCCTTAGAGCACCTAACTAGCCTGTGCGCACTCTCCCTGCACCCTCTAAATAAATCTGTTTAACCTCGGTGAAAACAGTGCCTCTAACCCCCCTTGCCCTAACGAGGCCTTACCCCAGCTACCTCAGAGCTACATCGTCCATCCCAAAGAATGATCATTCTTGCTCTGCCGTTTTTACTGTTACTTTGTACTTTTCTTTTTACCTACCCCTCCGGCAATATCATCTGATTGCCACAATGCCCTGTAAAGTGGTAAGTAATTATGTGTACCGTAACTACCACAAAATTATATTGGCATCTTTCCCTAATTTTCTTTTATACCTTGTCATATACTGTCACCATGTTTCTATATTCACTCCAAATGTATCTTACTTTGTGCTGCTTATGCAATTCTGTATACTCCGTCACTGTCTGTCACTATGTTTCTGTAATAACTGGAATTGTATCCCATGTATTTGCTGCTTGTCTGAACTCTTTGAAGTGCTCTGCTGGCCTTGGGTCAAGTCTGTGCTATATAAAATTCAATAAAAAAAATCTTTAGGATAGTGCAGGGGTGTGTTGTATTTACAGCAATACAACGCATTCCTGTGCTTACCTCTGCGCCTGCGCACAATTGCCTGCTCAGCGCAAATGCAGGTACCCTTGCACCATGGTGCAAGGGTGCCTGCATTGCAGGGATGATTGTTTTTGTGCAGGAAGGGTCACCTTCCACATAAAAACAATCATTGATGGAGTTTGCCTCCTTCTATATGTGCTGAAGAATGCAACACACATAAAAAGAGCAAAAAACGAGGAGAAATAAAAGCATTTCTCTTTGTTGTGCCACGTTGATGCCACCCCCGGGGAGGCATTAGAATCTGAAGCATTCCTAGGTTTACAAAACCTTATAAATCTGGGAATGCGTCGGATTCCATGGGTGTTGTGTGGGAACACCCACATCAAAACCCATGGATTGCCCCTTTCACGCAGAGTAATGCATGAAAGGGGGCCATATTTACAAGGTCATAAAAAGCCAGGCAGGGTGGCTTTACATGGCCTTGTAAATATGGGCCGGCCCTGCGCCTCCAGAGCCTGACAAAAGTGATGCTCCCGTGGTGTAAAAGTGCCGCAGGGGCAATGTAAATATGACCCATAGTGTCCGATTCAGCACACCAAGGCGTGAAGAGTTGTAGAAGTGTCAAATAGAAAATCTCTCTTCTCTCTGGAGTTTGGCAACTAAGTTTTCATTGTTTAATTAGGTTTCTTTTTTCATGTTTCACCAAACAACCATCACATCCAACTACACATATTTCCCTTCTTACATTCCTTTTGATTTTGTAGTGTTGAAGTACTTCAGATGTGGACTCCTTCTTGGATAGTACACGTCTAACATATTTGATTTCACAATCTCTGTACTTTCTGGGTCAACCTCTGCTAGGTAATGAATTTCTGGGAAAGACTTTAACACTCTATGGGCCAGATGTACGACGGGATTTTGCATACGCAAACGGGTTTGCGACCCATTTGCGCATGCAAAAATCTTGTGGGCAATGTACTAACACTATTTTGCGAGTCGCAAATAAATTGCGTCTCACAAAATAGTGTTTAGCGACTCGCTATTAGGAAGGGACGTTTCCTTCCTAATAGCGACCCCACAAGCCATGTACGAATGTTTTGCGACCGCAATTGCTCACAATTTACCGCCCTCTTCAAGAGGGTGGTAATGCAATTGCAAAAGCGAAGGGGTCCCTAGGGGACCCCTTTCCCTTTGCAAATGCAGGGGAAAATATTTTTTAGGGGCAGGCAGTGGCACCACTACCTGCCCTTAAAAAATGAAACAAAAACGTTTCATTTTAAAAAAAATTAAATGCATCCCATTTCCTTTAAGGAAAACGGGCTGCATTGAAAAAAAAACTGGCTTTTTAAAAGCAGTCCCAGACATCGAGGTCTGCTGAGCCCAGCAGGCCACCATACCTGGGAGGGCCAGCCATTCTCAATGGGGTCGCAAATTGCGAGTGCCTCATGAATATTGATGAGGCATGCAATTTGCGACCCCATTGAGAATTGCAAACAGTGTCTCTGACACTGTTGTACATATCATTTTCGTGAGTCGCAAATTGCGACTCACAATTGAGCGCAATTTGCGACTCGCAATTGAGCGCAATTTGCGACTCGCAAAATAACATGGTCGTACATCTGGCTCTAAGTCTTGTACTTGCTAGACTTAGACTTACCCAAACAATTCTCCTTGACTTTGAGAACAAACTGGCTGATCTCAACCAGTCACACCACTGATAGGATCCCATCTCTCTACGAGAAAGCATTTTCAAGATGAAGCTGTACAATTTCTTACATAGAGTCTTTTCTACAGAAATCTCCTCCCACATCGCCTTCATTTCTGTCTGATTTTGTAATGTATGAAGTGACATAACGAGCAACAGCGATGGAGCTATCTGCAACAAATTTTAAATCGATATTTGTATTCCACATCTTGAGAATCACAGGATTGCAGTCAATATTATACTTGGAAACTTCTGTTCTTCTCAGATTGCATGTGCTTTTTGGTGATTTCTCTGTCAGTGTATGTCTGACAGCAGATAAAAAGCTGTTCACTCTTCCTTGAGAAATCACAGGTTGTGGGAATCCAAACTGACATTTTGTGTAAAATTTTCCTTTGCATCTTTATTTTCAATGACAGTACTTCCCGCATCTATGATTTTGAAAGCATCAAACTTGTTGTCTTAAGCCCTTTTCACCACTGTCTTTTGGGAAGGAGCATGACACATACTTTTCCATGAAAGACAAGACAGACTTATCACTGTCTGTTTCACATTTTGGTGTATCTTTTATCCATAACAGCATATGAATATGAGGAGCACTTCCTGCTTGGTACTCTTTTCACCAAAAGAAATCAGTTACTTCACCTAGAGGAGGATTTCATTTGTTGCAGATGAAAAACATCATAACTAAAAACCTGTGGCTAAAATATCTGCAAACATTAGCAGGATCTTAGGAGCAAAGTTCTCCAGCTCTCTTCACTTCAATATTTTTAATGTTAGAGTTTGCTTCTCTCAAAAATTCAAACAGGTCATCCCATATGTAGTCAGAACAACTGAGTGTCAGAAACCAAGTAGATGCACCTACATTTCTCAACATACATTTCAGTTCTCCGTGATGACGATACCAATACTCGTTGGTGCCACGTTGGCACGCCATCAAATTAATCAAGCTGTACTTCAAGTTTTCATCCTTGCAATGAACTTTGTCAATGATTTCCTTTGCAGAGAGATTTTGAAGATTAACTCCTGTCTTCAGTATATGGTTAACAGTATATGAAAGTCCAGATAAGTCACTCTCAAACAGAATGTGCAATATGTAGGGAATACACTGCTGAAATCTTGGTTCCTCTGGGCATAATTTGATAGACCAATATTCAGTTTCTGCTATCGAAACAGGGCGGTCATTAAAGTGGCCACCTCCTCCAGTGGGAAACAGTTGTGGAAAACACCAAGCTTCTAAACTCTTTTCCCACACACTCATGGGAGCTCCTTTTGCTTGCCTCATTTGAAAGAGATCAAAAGCATCACTGATTACTTCTTTAGAATGCAGAGGACGGATGCTGTAGTGTTCATAAATCTATTCTGATGTGGATTGATCCACTTTTTCAATCGGTCCTCTTGATGGTAATGTTTAATCTTCTATATATTACATCTCAAAAACATCCACATTTTTATAATATTTGTACCTGGTATAATGTTACTTTTTTTAACTTTACTAACATCCACTAACTCTTGCCAGATATTTTTATTCTTCATAGGCACACCATTTACTAGAATGATAAGTGGTTCATGAACATCTCCGGGTATACCAATAGTTCCAATATTCTTTCCAAAATTTAATGGTATGTACACATCTCTTCCTTTAAGGCCTTTCTGAAGGTCAGTTGGTGGTAGTTTCCTTGTCTTTGACCCCATCGAACTATAGCCTGAAACAGGTGTACACACTGTATGAGAATTGATTCATAAACATGTAAATCTCGCAGTTCATGTGAAATAGATACTAATTCTAACTTGTTATGTACTGCTCTGGCCGGCATTTTGTTTTCCTCTAACTTATCATAGCAGTTCATAAATATAATCTGCTGTGCAGACAACTCAAACCGTTCCTCTACAAATAAATAAACAGCTAATTTTTGCCACTTATTTCTGCCCTCCTGTTCAGTTTTTGAGAATACATAGCAAGTTTGGCTTTTGTAGTGAGTACATCGACAACAAATACAAACACAGTTTGGTTTCTCAGAGGAAACTGTGTTAAACCTACTAATCTCTTGTATAAAGTTATCAACACTAATACCTGTGTCCTGTTCCTCAACACCTGCAAATATCAACCCCTCATTTTCCCTAGACTCATGTTACTGACCAAAGAAACTAAATTGAACATTTTCAAACACTTTTTCTACCTCTGCTACTGTACCATGCAAAAGAGCTTTATTCATTTCTCCTAAACACAGGGCAGGAGTTTTGACATAGTAAAGCCTTCTAACTTAAATTTGCATTTTAGAGTGGTGAACAGCTAACATTCTGAAGTGATGAAAGCTGCTTTGGCACACTTTCTTTGATAGACATGCTGATGAATGTCTCTGTCAATTGGCATACTTCCTTATTTTGCATGGATCTAATCCTTGCAAAATCCCTATTTTCTGTTTCATACTTTTGCCTGGAATATTATGAAGGAAACTTCTCAATATATCAATAGATTCTTGCCGAACATTCCAAGCACTGCTACAGTTTCATTTGGATACAGGGGCCTGTCTTCTTCTTCCTTGCATCTCTTCAGCTATCACTTCATCAACATTCCTATGTACCATCTCCTCTTTTGCAATGGGAGTACCAGCCTTCATCTCATAACATCGTCCAATTGCTTCAACTGGATGCACTAATGTGTTCTCTTGAAAGTAGCTTTATTCATTAAAGAAAGGCTTAGTACTGGAAGTATGCTTCCATTCACCACTAAACATTTTGCAAAAGTTACTTCTATTAAAAAATCTTTTCTTTTGGCTTCTTTTCCTCATGGACAGCACTATTTTATGCAATGTTCTCATTCTGCTCAGGATCAAAATAAATAGCTTCCTCTTCAGGGCAAACGCTTATCAACTACAGCCTCAACATTTTCCTTTTGTTTGACTGCTTCTCTTCTCCTTTTTCACTGTTTCATAGTTTGTATTAGATTCTGAGTTACACTACTACTGAACTTTCTGACTCTAATTTCTTTAAACTGCCTCTGTCTCTTGCTAAAATATCTCCTTTCTTATACAAATTGTTAGTCTTGCAGTCACTTACTTTTTTCCTTGCTTTGTTGATTGAGACTAGACATTATATTAACTTGGCTTTGCTCACTTTGCAGTTTTTCACATACTATTTTAAGAAACATCTTAGTTTTCTTACCAGCAGCTCTTTTCTCTTTAACCACATTGTCCACATTACGTCCCTTTTCTTTCTGTATTGTAGGGAGATAGTATCTTATCCTCTCTTTCTTTCTTCTTTGTGTTTTATTTGGCATTTTAAGTCTCTGTTTTTGAGGAGAAGTAGAAGTCTGCAAACAAAAAAGAAATACATATATTTAGTTTTTTATTATATATTACAAAATTACATAATTTAACCATTATAACTCTATAAAATAGCCACTGGAAGTTTGTTACTTATGTCTAAATAAATGTGTGTCTGATTGTATCACTGTATCCATAAATGTGTGTCTGTATGCATCAGTTTGTATCTGGGTAAGTATGTATATCACAGTGTGGGTGGGGATCTAGATCTATAACTGGGTGTATGCGACATAAGTGCACATGTAATTCAGTGTAACTTAAAACCACATGCCTTACCTTTTAAGCACATACCAACTTGCCCTATGGCCTACCTACACCCTACCTTAAAGGTGACTTATATGAGGCAGATGAGGAGCTTAAAGTCTGACAAAGGGTTTTAAATCCCAGTCGACATGGCAGTATAACTGCACACACACAGGCTCTGCAGACGCATTCCCGAGACACATGTAAATGGCTCCTTGTCTGGCTGAGTGACTTGGTTGTGTCAATACCCCAATACATATCTAAGTGACTGTGTCAGTCCCTATATGGCTGGGTGAGTGTTTGTGTAAGTAAGAATATCAGTATAAGAGTGGCTCTCTTAGTAACTCTATGGGTATGTAAATCTATTTGCAAGTGGCTACATGGATAGGTTACTGGCTCTGTTAGTTAGTGTTAGAGTATGTGACTGTGTGTGCAACTAGCTCTGGTACTGCTGGATACATAAGTGTCATGTGAGTGTGTCAATGAATGTTTAAGTACCTCTGTCACTGTCTTACTGGATGTGTGAGTGTCTATGCTTATTTAATTACACATGTGAGTTGCAATATGAGTCTGTAGTCTATATGCTGCGCCTCTAAACAAATCTTACAGAAACTTCAGGTGGTGCAACACGTGGCGGCCAGACTAGTATTAAAACTCCCTCATCGCTCCTCTGCATCAGCACCTCTGAAAGTAGTTCATTGACTGCCAGTCCATAAAAGGGTTCTTTTCAAAAGTCTCTTACTTATTTTAAGAGCCTTCAGAGGACACAGACCAAAATACTTAATATCCAGAATCACCCACCATAGGACGGCATTCCCTCTTAGGTCCTCACAAGCCAACCTGCTCAAACCACACAAGCACAGACTAAAAATCCTAGGAGAAAACTCTTTCACAGTCCTGGGCACTAGAGCCTAGAACCAGCTTCACAGACTCAGAAAGGATTTTTAAGCAGCACCTCAAGACCTGCCTTTATTGCCTCCCCGATGCCTTGTGCTACTCACTTATTCACTGACTCATAGCTTTTTCCCCGAGACTGATCAAGTTAGACTAAGGTCATAGTGCCACATTAATTTTTTTCTGCTTAGCGCCAGGATGCTTTAGAAACGCAATTCTCAGTGAGAGACTGCATGCATAACAGGGAGTATATGTATGTAAGTGTGCATGTAAATCACTGAAACTTTCAACTATTTGTCTTACCTTTTTAAGCACATAGCTCCCTGTCATATGTCTACCTATGGCCTACCTTAACGGTTACTTATATTAAGTGGAAGAGTACTTTAAGATCTGGCAAAGGCTTTTAAATTCCAAGTCAAAATGGCAGTAAAACTGCCCACACAGGCTTTGCAGTTGCAGGGCTGAGAGTAAACAACTACTTGTCTGGATGGATGATTTGGTTGTCTCAGCGCTTGAGTACAAATATGAGTGATTGTATCAGTTCCTGTATGGGTGTGTAAGTGTTTGTGTAAGAAAGAATATCAGTATGAGTGGCTCTCTTAGTAACTCTATGGGTATGTAAATCTATATGCAAGTGGCTGTATTGATAGGTTACTGCCTGTGTTAGTTAGTGTTAGAATATGTAACTGTGTGTGCAACTAGCTCTGGTACTGCATGTAGGTCTCTCACTGAAACTTTAATCTATATTTCTTACCTCTTAAGCACATAGCACCCTGTCACATGCCTACCTACAGCCTAACTTAAGCATTACTGGTATGTAGTGGAAGAGTAAATAAAGACTTGGCAAAGGCTTTTAAATGCCAATTCGACACCACAGCAAAACTGCACACACAGGCTCTGCACTAGCAGACCTGAGAGACGTGTAAAAAGCTACTTCTTTGGATGGGTGAGTTGGTTGTCTCAGTGCTCGAGTACAAATCTGAGTGAGTGTTTCATCCCTGTATGGATGTGTGAGTGTTTCTGTAAGTAACTATATGAGTGGCTCTATTAGTAACATTATGGGCATTTAAATCTGTATGCTACTGCCTGTATGAATACCTTACTGGCTGTGTTAGAGAGTATTGGGGTATGTAACTGTGTGTTCAACTGACTTTCTTAGTGCTGTATACAGAGATGCTCCCTATGTGTATGACTGAGTGTGACAGAGCCTCTGTTGCTGTGACTGGGTGTGTGAGTAACTGTATGGTTTTCTAAATAGGTATCTCAGTGAGTAATCAAGTCAGTTTTTATTGTACAGTTAATTAAAGCCTTAAAAATAAGAATACATAAAATCACATTGTACAATTCAGTTTAAGATCATAAGAAAGACATAGGTTACAATTTAATTTCATGACATGATAAGAAAATAAAATTATGGACAACTTATTACGGGACACATATTGTCAACTTGGATGCCATCTTACAGCTTGAAGCAAGGTGCTTATTGTAATAAAGTGCAAAGTGCAATTTAAGAAAGCGTGCAGTAGTAGTGGAGAAGGGGAACAAGATTGTTGTTAGCACTGCAGTGCATTAGTACCTATCAATTTTTTTCCAGCAAGCCTTAGGAATTCCGAATGGCAACAGTTCAGGATAGGGCCCATGGCATTAAAAAGGCACATCGAGCAAGGTGCATATTATTATGTTAGTGGAAAGTGCAGTTTACAGGAGCATGCAGTTGGATGGGAGGAGAAGATTGTGTTTAACTCTGCTGGCATTAATTGCAGTCAGCTTTTTCCAGGCAAGCCTTAAAAATGTTGCATAGCAGCATTTCAGGATTGGATCCGTAGAATTTAGACTTGCAATTACTGCCTTCCTGAATGTCCGAATCCTGAGGATATCTCAGTGAGTACATACATATTATTGTATAATTGAATATACTGGTATCTAAGTATGTTTCTAATTCATTCAAACTTCATATCTATATTTTTTCCCTTTGAGACACATACCTTCCTCTCCTATTGCCTACATACAGCTTACCTTAGAGGTTATTTATATGTAATAAAACAAAACTGTAACACACAGCAACTTGGTTTAAATCTCAGTTCTACATACCAATATAGACTACAGACACAGGTTCTGGAGTACTACATGTAATGCATATTTGAAGATCTACTTCCCTAGATAACAAAATCAGATGTTCAATACATCTGCTACTATATACATTACAGATCCTGGGTATAGCTAGAGTAGTAAACTACAACCTTACAAATAAACTGAATATATCTGTTGTGGATAATATAATGCAAGCAGAGAACAAAAACATTTACCTCACCACTATCTACCACTATTAAAGTTTTCACTCACCTAATTCCAACTGAATAAGTCAATATGAGTCTATGGGCCACATGTGCGACCATTTACTTTTGCAACTCACAATTTGCAAATTTTAGCTACTTGCAATTTGCGAGTCACAAAAGGAAATGTACTAATGTGACTCAGACACATTTTGCGATTCCAAATGGGGCCCCACATGAACTGCCTCATCAATATTCATCGGCAGGTCCCAATTTGCGGCCCATTGGGAATGGGCAATAACACAGGGATGGTAGCCTGCTGGGGACAGCAGACTGCCATGTCTGTGTTTGCTTTTTAAATAAAGCAACTTTATTTTTTGGAAATGCAGCCCATTTTCCTAAAAGGAAAATGGGATGTGTTTAAAAAAAATGAAACGTTTGAGTTTCATTTTTAAACAGTAGGCAGTGGGCAGTGGGAACACTGCCTGCTCTTAAAAAACATTTTCGCTGCCAGTCACAAAGGGAAAGGGGACCCCTTCCTATTTGCAAGTGATTTACCACCCACTAGAAGTAGGCGGTAAACTGTGATTGTTTTGCAACCGCATTACTTTTGCAAAGCAATCGTACATCCTCCTGTAACTCGCTATTGGGAAGGGTTGACCCTGGCAAGCCCCTTCCAAGTAGCGACTCGCAAACTCCATTTTTGGAGACGGTAACTGACTCGCAAAATAGGACTAATATATGCTATAACCCGTTTTAGCTGTTGCAAATGGCCCAAATCTCTGTTTGTGTCTGCTAAAAATGGTTGGACATGTGACCCTATATTTGTTAGAGAATGTTTCATAAACCAAATGCCTATATAACAGACTGTACACAAGCATATATCAGTAACTGTTGAAAAGGGTGACGATTTCCGTCAGCATTTCACTTCATATGTCACTGAGTATATTTGTGCCTATTTAGGTATGTAACTGGATATGCAACCAATATTTATACTTCATTTCATTTAACATGCACTCATAACTCAGCATATACATACATATATATATATATATATATACATTATCAAGGTGCCCCATTTATAACATACCTGTCAAATCGCTTTGTTGTTCTCCAATTCAAAACACACTTTTTCTTGAAATTTCTTATCAGGCGAAACGATAACTACCACTCTAAGGTAGCAAAAAACCAGTAATGCCAATATTTCCCACTCTTTTGCCTGAAATACTGATGTACTTAGCAAGTCATGCCATTCCCTTCATTTCTTTCTTTTGTTATTCTATTTCTGAATGGTCACTTTTTTTTAACCCTATGTTAGTCTTCGGATAAGAAGCCCAACCTGGTAGTGTCTGTGGGTGGATTCGCGACTCCGTTGCGATGCCCAGTGCAGGCCCTGTGTAACTTTGCAACAGAGTTGCAAATCTACAGGGGAGTCCATTAAAGCATTTACCATAACACTGCTATCATTTTTCATTTATATTTGACATTCTATGATGCTACTGAATTAGAAAATTTGCTTTTCTGAAAACATACTATATAAAACAACTCTCATTTGACATTAGAAAGCATAGTTTCTTATGGACCCTTTCCCCCACACTGTTTTACCTCAGTTGTCATTGCAACCTCCTTTGGATCACTCTACTGTACCAGTAGGTCATAAGTTCATATCACATTCTGTCAGCACATACTAGCTTAAAGTTCAACTGTAGCAGGTGCGGTTGAGTGTTTGAGAATGTAAGCATATCCAAATTAGCATAACTTTTTAAAATTTATCCAGAGCCAATCATAGATATGCTTACTTTAAAATTTAAATAACTACCTATTTTTAGCTATCAACATATTTATGCCATCCAATGAAATATGTCCTTTTTTAAACCAGGTCCTGTCCTCCATTTTAACTGCCTTTCATTTTGAAAACTGCCTCATTCAGCTGCAGCTTTCTCCTGTGTACAACTGCTCCTTGCCTTTGAAATGGTTAGCGTGTTGATTGTGGGCCACAGCTATGTGTTTCGGGTCAGAGAGTGTGCTAGAAAGAGTTGCATTGACAGGGACTTAAGTTTGCCTAATTTGGACATTACTTGGGTTGGCCAGAGTGGGTTAAAGCGGAATCAATTGCTGCCTTTAGTTGTAAGCATTATGTATTGCCAACATCCAGACCTCATGATTGTGCACTGTGGTAGTAATGGCCTAGGCACACTTACTGGGGTAAGCCTGGAAATCCTAATGAAGGATACCTTTGGTCAATTAATGGCACTTCTTCCTCAAACTGGTTTGGTGTACTCAACCATTTCCCTAAGCCAGAAATATAAGTGGTCAAATGAATTCTGTCCACAAATAGACAAAGCCAGGAAACATGTTAATAAAACTGTTTCTGCATTCCTCAGAGACCATAACATGGGCTTCATCTACAACAACAATATACGCTTTGACATGGAAGGTATATTTAGAAGTGACGGAGTACATTTCTCAGAGCAAGCCAACGCGATATTTCTTGACAACTTGAAAGACTGCATCCAGTTTTACGTGTAGTTATAATCAACACACAATCAACACAAAGGCTCTTCTAAGAGCTACCCTTAACCCAAACACTAGTTAATTTTCAATTAACATCAGGTTTTTTTTTTAGTCCTGGATCTGTCGCGGATTTGCAGACCAAAAGCACACATTAAATGCACAACAGAAACATACACATTTATGAATCTCTATTGCACTCTATGCGTGTGGCAATGACTCTGTGAACAGCTGTGTGAGTGTCTAATGTGGTCTGAGAGTGGGTGCATGAGTGACTGAGTAGATCTGTGAGTGGGTGCGTGAGTGTCTGACTGGGTCTGTGACTGGGTGTGTGAGTATCTAAGTGGGTCTGTGAATGGGTGCAGGAGTCTGTGAGTGGGTCTGTGACTGAATGTGTCAGTGTCTGAGTGGGTCTGTGACTGGGTGCATGAGTCTGTGAGTGGTTCTGTGACTGGGTTCAAAAGTGTCTGAGTGGGTCTGTGAGTGGGTGTGTGAATGTCTGAGTGGGTCTGTGAGTGGGTGCCTAAGTCTGTGAGTGGGTGAGTGAGTGGGTGCATGTGTTTCAGAGTGGGTCTTTGAGTGGGTGCATGAGTAACTAAGTAGATCTGTAAGTGAGTGTGTGAGTGTCTAAGTGGGACTGTGACTGGGTGTGTGAGTGTCTGAGTGGGTCTGTAAATGGGTGCATGATTCCATGAGTGAGTCTCTGAGTAGGTGTGTGAGTGTCTGAGTGGGTCTGTGAGTGGGTGCATGAGTCTCTGTGTAGATCTGTCAGTGGGTGGGTGAGTGAGTGGGTTTGTGAGAGGCTTTGTGAGCCTCTGAGTGGGTGAGTGTGTGGGTGTGTGAGTGTGTGAGTGTCTGAGTGGGTCCTTGAGTGGGTGCCAGAGCCTCTGAGTGGGTCTGTGAGTGTCTGAGTGGGTCTGTGAGTGGGGGCATGAGTCTCTGTGTGGGTCTGTGAGTGGGTGCATGAGTGTATAAGTAGGTCTGTGAGTGGGTGCATGAGTCTCTGTGTTGGTCTGTCAGTGAGTGTGTGAATGTCTGGGCTGGTCTGTGAGTGGCTGTGGGAGTCTCTGAGTGGTTCTGTCAGTGGGTAGGTAAATGAGTGGCTCTGTGAGAGGCTATGTGAGCCTCTGAGTGGGTAAGTGAGTGGGTGCATGAGTGTCTGAGTGGGTCAGTAATTTGCTTCATCAGTCTCTGAATGGGTCTGTGTGTGGGTGTGTGTGTCTGAGTGGGTCTGTGAGTGGGGGCATGAGCCTCTGAGTGGGTGTGAGTGCCGGAGTTGGTCTGTGAGTGGGTGCATGAGTCTCTGAGTGGGTCTGTGAGTAGGTGTGTGAGTGTCTGAGAGGGTCTATGAGTAGGTATGTGAGTATCTCAGTGGGTCTGTGACTGGGTGTGTGAGTCTCTGAGTGGGTCTGTGAGTGCATGCATTAATGTGTGAATGAGTGTGTGAATGTACATTTTTTTTTTTTATTTCAGCAAGGTTTGTGACTTTGCTGCAACGCTGCATGGGGGGCCACACTGAACATCGGGATGGGTCTGCGACTCCAACCACATAAAAAATGGTTTGGGGCATTTTGATACTCATTAAGGGTCCCTCAGAGACCACTACAATGCAACCATGCTCCTGGCACTTGGGTTCATGATGCTCCACGTAGGCATCGCAAAGGATCCACATCCCTATATATACAAATTTGGATTTCTTTTAATAAGTCTTAAACTACTGAACTACATTTTTTTGGGACTCGGCTGAGTTTGAGTCCCAAAATGTCTGCCAACACTTCCTGGTTGTAATGTTGGCAGCCAATCAGACTCAGCATGAGATTTGTTCTATCAGCAGAGGATCCTTGCCGCTAGATATACAAATGTGTTTTTCCTTTAATGTTTCAAAAACTACTGAATGGATTAATATCAAATAACAAAAAGCACTCTTTCTGGACTAAGGGCTAGCTTTCTGCAGAATTTGATGTAATTCCGCCTGTCATTCTTGGCTGTAGTCATGTACAAAATGGGAATGGGAATTTACATGGGAAACTCCCTTTTTGAGCCCCCCTTTTTCTCGGTCCCCACTTGACAAATCACACTGAAACTTTCCATGCACAACAAAAATTAGAGGCAATCTTTTTGGGGAAAATTTCATGAAACTTTGTCAACCTGCACCAAAAATATAGTCAAATATCGCTTTTCCTATGGAAGCATGGTCCTAACTATAACTACCAACTGGGGACCGCCAGTAGGTAATATATATATATGGCGGTCACTAGTAGGTAGTTATAGTTAGGATGCAGTTTCCAAAGAAAGAGCTCCAGCCCCCCCACGCTGCTCCGGGGATCTCCACCTCCCAGGGGCAACTGCATACTAAATTATATACTGGGGCTGTGTGGCCCTCGCAGCCCCGGGGACCACCACCTCCCATGGGCTTAATTTTTGTTGGAGGGGGCCGTGCAGCCCCCCTTGTAGTCCCCAGGGCTGGCTCCAGCAATGTTCCAGGGTGCCTACCCCCGGGATATTGCTGTTTGCTGTGGCTTGGTGTGAACACTGCTCCCACCAAGCTATAGCAAACTCTGGTTCACCTCATGGAGGCAAGAGCATTGAAATTGCTCTTGCTTCCATGAAGCGGAGCAGATTTGCTGATGGACAGAGGGAGCTGCATGTTTACAGCTCCCTCTGTCCAAAAGCAATGCTGACTCCTGCAACCGAGTACCAAACAAAAAGGTTTTTTTAAAAAGGGGGCAGGGAAGGAATACCCTGACCACCAAGGTCTGGTGGTGGGGTCCCCCAGGACCTAGCCAGGGCCAAAATTATTCTTTTTTTCAATTTTGCCACGATTTCACGGTGGATCTGTGAATTCATGGCAAAATTGAAAAACTTTTAAAAGATGAAGTGATGAGTCCCCGGGTGGGCCAATTCCTGGGGGCATAAATTATAATGTATTTTGTAAAAAGCCTCCCTGTGCCTATTACATGTGTCATACAATGAAGAAAAATCAGTAGAATATTATGTCAAATGTAACATGACTGGCTCTACCTAAATGCCCGGTCCTGCAGTGGTTGTGTAAACGCTTCCGACACTCTTTGGCCCAGAGGAACTTGGCTCGCATTGATCTCCTTCATTTAGTGCTTGTAAACCACAGCAGCCAGCCTGGAATCACACACTAGCAAGAAGGGGTGGGTGGGTGCAAAATAAAAAAACATTCTTTGATGAGAAAACAGAAATGACCCTGAATTTAAGTCATGCAAGAAAAGGCCTTGAGGAATTGAGTACATTACCTCCGTCATGTTGCGCTACTGTAAACGCCGCCCATTTGTGGTTGAATATATACTAAAGTGCCTGTGTTCTTCTATAAGCTTATGATAATAGCGGAAAGAGAGGCTGAGGTGACAAGGTAGCACTTATTGAGGTGACCCACAATATACAGGGAATTAGGACAAAGGAAGGGCATGTGTGCATGACGTAAAGTCTAATACTAATGCGCAGCTTTAGGAAAAGAAGCCAAGAACAAGCCTGCTTCCCCACTGCATGTCTTTAATGAAGAGAATCTTTAATATTCACAACATTTCGATGTAATGCCGTTGGGATACAGACATTAAAGGAGTGAACTGGCATAAGCGCTTCGAGACTGAGGAATCTCTAGTTTTTAAGATCAGCCAAAGTGAACACCTTGTAACAAATGAATATTATTAGTGGACAAGTTTAGATGGAATATGATAGTATGCAAACCCCTGGTTTTGCAGCAATAATCATACCCTTTGAAAAAGATTTATCAACAGCATGAGATTGGGTTATTTGCTGTTGAGCATTAGATAAATGTATTCATGACACACTACAGAAAGGGCATGAGATTATTCTGTGAAAATCTAGTTCGAGCAAACCCTTCACATCACGAGGATGTGGAAATCTCTTGCTGGCCACATTTCCCAGAGATCACCGCAACAAAATGGGGAGCCCGGGGGAGAAGGAAGGTTGCATTCCACGTGCAAACCTCTTCTGCATTTTTAAAATTCAGTAAAGTGAGTGATTAAATATTGCACAGATGGGCCCACCACTGAAAACAAAACAGAATCATGAATTCACTCGATGTGCTGACAAATAATATGTGTTGTTAGTACCTGGGGGGCATGTAGCACTCAATCAATCAATCATCAATCAGGGGTTTATGTAGCACGGCTACTCACCCGTAAGGGTCTCAAGACGCTGTGGGGGGGGGCTGCTGATCCATCTGGGCCCAGGGGTTCAGTTGAAGAGCCAGGTCTTGAGAACCTTCCATAATTGGGTCAGCGACGGGATTGCCTGAGGTGGAGAGGCAGGGTGTTACAGGTCTTGGCAGCGAGGTGGGAGAAGGATCTTCCTCCAGTTCTGGTCTTGTGAATCTGTGGGACGGTGGCCAGGGCAAGTTGGAATGAGCAAAGGTGTCTAGCGGGTACGTGGAATGAGAGGCGGTGGTTCAGATACGCTGGTCCTGTGTCATGTAGAGCTTTGTAGGCATGTGTGAGGAACTTGAAGGTGATTCTTTTGTTAACTGGGAGCCAGTGAAGTTCTGGAAGGTGTTCGGTGTTGTGGCTGTGGCGGGGGATGTTGAGGACCAGTCTGGCTGTGGCGTTTTGAACGTTCTTTTGCTTCCTGAGGAGTTTCTGGGTGACGCTGGCACAGAGTGCGTTGCTGTAGTCGAGCCTGCTGGTGATGAGTGCATGGGTGACCATCTTTCTGGATTCTGTGATGTCTGAATGTGTTTCAAAGCAAGCAGAGTGGGTGGAAGCAAGATGAGGATACAGGCTTGATCTGGCGGTTCATTGTGAGAGTGGAGTCCAGTATGATGGAAGTTACTCGTGTGGCCCGTAAGGGAGGAGGGGGGTTCCGAAGGTGGCGGGCCACCAGGAGTCAAACTAGGCTGTGGGGGTCGGTCTCAGGTTGAGTACTTCGGTCTTGTCCAAGGTTAGCTTGAGGCATCTATCTTTCATCCAGGGGGCAACGGCCTTCAACCCACTGTGGAAGTTGATTCTGGCTGTTGTGGTTTTGTTGGTGAGGGAGAGGATCAGCTGGGTGTCATTGACGTATGAGACGATGTTGAGTCTGTGGTTCCTGACGATGGCAGCGAGGTGGGCAATGTAGAAGTTGAAGACGGGGGGCACTCAGCAGCTGATCTCTGTAGGTTTGGAAAGGAATGGCGGTAGTCTGACTGGCTGTATCGGAGAGTGAAGACAGAGCCACTATATTTTAGCAACACTCGAGCACTACTGATTGTAGGAAATGCATTGTTTTTACTGCCTTTAACCCTGTCTGCTGCACTGATATGCGCACATGTAGCAAGCTTTCTCTGGATCCCTTAGAGAGCTGTCTTCTGCTCTGTTTGCTATGTAAAGTGCCTCTAAGTGGTTTACCCACTTAAGATTCCGTGGCAGCTCTTTGTGGTTATTCCTCAACTTTGCTGTTGGCCTCTAGTGCTGCCACCATGTTTGCGAAGCTGTGCCAACTGTCTTGCAGGTGTTAGGTGATGTCAGTAGCAACGAGTGTATAACAACACCCCCTATGAAGCACACACATTGAATTCCCTCAAACCCCCCCATGGAGGCACATATGATCACATAAGAGTTTAAAGTGGGTGTAAGCCCAGCTTATTTTGTACCACTTGTGTACGGGCAATGTGCTTGAGGCACCACTTGAGCACACTGAAGATAAGGGTCCAAGTTCCAGGGTTTCTGTTTGAAAGGAACAATAGCTGTCAAAACACACACATGGTGCATAAGAGGCGATCCAATTAGGAGCCAGTGCAGGGGCCAATTTGGCAGCAAGTCAGTTCTTTGTCCAGAAAGAGCCCTTTTTGTGATTTGGTGTAAATCTGTTCAGTAGTTTTCAAGTAATTATAGAAAAAACTAACTGGCACATGCATCAAGGTAGACTTTTGCGATTCCTTAATTGCGATTATTAAGGAATCGCAATTAAGGAATCGCAAAAGCCTATGCATGTAGGAATCGCTATAAAAATAGCGATTCCTAAACATTCTTTAATTGCGACTCGCAAATTGTGAGTCGCAATTAAGGAATGCCGTCCCATTCATTCCTATGGGCCTACAGGCCCATAGGAATGAATTGAGATTGCATGAGCAATTTGCGAGTACCAGTAGGTACTCGCAAATTGCTTATGCAATTTCAAGGGTGCAAGGGTGTCAAAATGACACCCTGTTGCACCCCTGAAATTGTGATGTGCACCCATGTTGCGCACACACATGCCCCAAGGGCATGCGTGTGTGTAACCTAAAACTTTAGAAAATGCATTTTAGTGCATTTTTCAAAGTTTTTGCAAATTACCATCAAGTTCAGATTGATGGTAATTTGCGACCCCTATTAGCGAAATCGCTATGTTTTTCAGTTTAGTGCATTGCATTTAAGGAATAGCAATTTGCGATTCCTTAAATGCAATCGCAATTAAGGAATAGCAATTTTGCGATTCCTTAAATTGCGATTTTTGCATTTGGGATGATGCATCCCAAATGCAAAAATACAGGTCGCAAAGGGGCAGATTCTGCGAATCTGCCCGTTTGCGACCCGATTTCCGGATGATGCATGTGCCTGTAAATTGTTTATCTAAGGACGAGGATCCTCCGTGGATCCAACAGATCTCATGCTTTGATCTGATTGGCTGCCAACACTTCAACCAGGCCCTGCGGCCAACTCCTGCATAGCACAGCCAAAGGTCGTCCGTGGCACAGGTTTAGGTGCGCCTGCCGTGTGTTGCGGGGTTGGATTAACATAAGGTAATTAAATATCACTTATTGTTAAATAAAACATAGAAATTCACTGGGAAAAAAACAAAGGTTACAGGGACGTTATATTTATGTTCAAATTTTGCACGCATAACACCATAGAATTTCAGCAGTTATAGTTATACTTATCTCAAGAAACAATAACTCATGCCCTAAGGTAACCATAACTCACGCCCTTGCCATGCACTGCCAATTACCCCACATATTACATCAGTTTTGACACCTTCTATCACATCATTAATAATATCACCGCAACATTCTCAATAAAATTATTGATGACAAAACTGTACATGGTGGGGGTGCAAGTTATAATACCTTAGGGCACAAGTTATAGTTTCTTGAGATAAGTATAACTATAACTACTGAATTTCTATGGTTTTGGGCATATAAAATTTGAACCTAAGTATAATGTCCCTGTGACCTTTCGGTTTTTTCAGTGAATATATATATATACATACACATACTTATAATACGCATTTATAATGGCTTTCAGCGAGCTCTCTTCAACTATTGGCCTGTTGTTGTGTCATTCAGACTTTTCTTCTGCCCACAATAGCATACCGCATGGGGCAACTTCTGCCATTGCTTACTTTACTGTGAGTGATGTCATTCTGTTCTTTCATAAGGAGCACTTCTACACACAAAGAAGTTCCCTTATTTGCCAGGGACCACAATTGCAATCAGTGTTTTATGGGACCTAAAAACATTTTGCTTGTAGACATGGAAGTTTTGTATTGGCTACAGCCGGCAGCTTCCCCTAAAAGAAAGTTTTACAAAAAAAATGACAAATCAAAACAAGCAGTGACAAAGCCAAAAGGCTGGTTCCCATCTCCAGACCTATGGTCATGGCAAAAGCCTGTTTAATGCATAGAGTGTGTTCTTTAGCACATTATGCAACTTGATGATTTTGGGGTTTGTTTACATCAATACTATTTTTGCAATAATGGTTGTATTGCTTAAGGTTTTATAGATGTTATTTATGTTTTGATTGGCATTAACAGTCTAGTGTCTGATGTTGAATCAATATACAAAATAATTGAAGAGACATCAAAGTTTCTCAAACTAACAAATAACTCGACACAACATTACTAAAATAGCAGACAACATCACAGACTCGGTGGGGCCTTTGTTTTGCCAACTGCACAATAAAACCCAATCAAAATTGCAGGTTTTTTTTCTTTGTGCAGCAGGAAATACCGTCAGAACAATTTTTTAGAATACAAGACACACAAGACCAGAATCTCAAGATGCACTTCTTCCATAAGTTACTGATCTGGCCGAGTAATGCGTGCCTACTCTACAGCAATCCAGGTGGGATACGCATCTATACTGTCACTGAATTAAAGAAATTAGAATAAAAGGAAATTGAAATTCTCCCGACTACTTGCAATGAGGTGATAGTGTGGTTCAATTCCATCTCGGGAAGTTAAAATGAAGGATGGCTAATAGATAATCCTGCAGCTTTATTGATTGACTCGTTAGAACAAATGCATAGCGTTATTGATACACACAAATCAGTATTTCCAACTTTACTTACATTAACTAACAATTTCGGTCTCCTATTGCCTTGTTTTTTATTATTACGACAAACTAACTTTAAAACTCGCATTTCTTTCTCTTTAAAAATGAACATTAAAATTGCAAGATTTTGTATAATTTATGGGCGTCAACGTACAGTACAAAGAAAATTATGTTTCCTTCAAATTGACAAAAATTAGGGACAAAAATCACACAAAACCAACAAAAGTGGACTTTAGTTAAATGTGACTCTTGTAAGTCTTCTAAAATATTTCATGTGCCTTTGACTAGAGCGAAGCAATACTGTTTCATTTAATGCTAAAAGCAGAATGGCTGATTTTGAATTATTTGCGCTGACGATTTTCTCAGAATTCACATTTAATTTCTTCGGATTGTTCATTTCACGCTAACACCGAATCTGTGTGCATATAGCACTCATCTGACCAATTTATGTGCCTTTAACACTTGTGATTTTGTATTGTTATTATTCACTCTGCTTTTTGGTGATTACCGTAGCATATCTGACTCATCGCAGGAAGCCGTCCCTTGCCTGAACCACTGCTGTGACAGCGTCAGGCAATGCAGCTTTAATGCTGGGCTTCAAGTGAGCTGATTTCAACAGACAAGGAGCAAGTGATTGCAGAACAGAGAAATTGGATTTGAAAAAGAAATATACATTAAATCGCAAACTGGGGTGAAGATATTCTCAAAGAGAGAGCTGAAATAAGAAACACAGTCTTAAGGGTGCAGTTCATTCTGGTACAGCGGGCAAAACCAAATTCACCAATAAAATTTTTATTATTTTCCCTACTGTAGGTTAAGTGATGTTCGGTCTGGAGATGCTCCTCGAGAGATTTCGTCTTTGAAGCATACCTGAGGCACAAAGATTAAAAAATAACATAGAAACTGCCAACCAGGAAGAAACAAGTGCTTCTTGAGGAACAACACAAGGGCATACTGGTCCACTTGCGCACAAGAGCCGAGCAAACCATAACTTGCACAGCAAATGTAATTCTCTTGTCCTCACCCACAAAGCGACAGCTCACATCACAGATGACAAATAATGTCACAAGTGGCATAACATGTGACGTTAACATTAAAATTAGTTATGAGATGGCTATGTATAGATTGTGATTTCGTTGGTTAAGAGTTCCTATTTACTGATGTTGTGCTGTCTTCTGCAGTGGCGGCTCCTCCGCTAAGGCGGAGGAGTGTTGCCCCACTGCCAGGAGCAGCAAAAAAAAGGAAAAAATAAAATGATAATGATGGAATGTTATTATCATTTTATTTTGTCCTTCTGCTGTGGCAGTGAGTGAGGGGGTGGGGCAAAGCTGCAGGGGAGGAGTGGTAGAACACTCCTGTGCACAATGACTGTTTGGTTGCCCAAACCAGTCATGCGCACTTCCCTGTTCTCCATGCAGGCTGCATTACAGCCAGCATGGAGAACATGCCCACTCCTCCAGCCCCTGGCTGAGTGACGTGTCACAGTACTCAGACCAATCACAACACTCCATTGGAGCATTGTGATTGGCTTAGGGGTGGAGCCTGGCTGCCAGCTTCCTGTTCAGACCTGGAGTCAGACACATGCGAGCAGGAGAGAAGACGCAGGATCCGGCGGTGGTGACGGCAAGGTAAGTTTTATATTATTTTTTAAAAAGCTGCCCGCGAACATCCCCCCCACACATGCCACACCCCCACCCGTGAGCCGTGCTGGCTGCCCCTGGTATTCTGTTATAAATATATATTTTCTAAAGGTATAACTAAGGCTCACTGATTTCTGCAGATAAATACAGACAGAAACCTGTCTATTTTCCTTTCTCTATTTATTATTAAATATAGATTAAAAAGGAAATTAGCTTGTTTTTTTGAGTGTTTCTAAAGGCTGTCAGTCAGGACTACCAGGCCAGTAGCTGTGCAGATGACTGGTAAGGGAGTTAAAAAAGAGAGACAGTTTCCGACTTTCCTTAACGGATGTATATGGGCCCAAGATTTATTCTGAAATGAATGTATGTGTACATTTAATGGTTAAGTAAATGTGGAAATCTACTAGTTTTAGTTTCATTTTTTCACAAACCCGAAAATAAAAATAATTAAACACAGGTAATAATAGAAAAAAAATGTATAAATAGAGATGGACATGTCAAAATATCATAAAACCAGGAACTGTAGCCATACTCATTGCATTTGGGATATGATTATGGTTTGCGTGGCTGTTGTGTGAACTAAGGATTGCAGAGCTATCCATAACTGGGAAATTTACTGTCAGCTGTGATTCCTCACAATTCCTGTTTTATTTCAAATCTGGATTTTTAAGTAAATGTCAAAGTTTTTTAAAAGCAACCTAGGAAACTAGAGGTTTTGATAATTGAAAGCCATCATCCATGTACCAAGGTGTGGCTGCAACAACATTTTAGCACAAATTGCCTGACAAGGATGCTAAGCATCATGATGGAAGCTATACCTGAAGATCCAGTATGGCCACTGTCTCTCAAGTTGAGCAAGAGTCCATGGTCTACTAGGAAATATATTTCACTGTCACTGCTCTACCCACAGCACTTTGTGTGCAGCTTGAATCCAGTCATCGCCAACACTCTGTACTGACTGCAAGCCTTTCCTTTGGCTAAAGGCCCTCAGTGTGGATGATTTCAAGGTTTAGCTTCTTCACACTCTAACCAGACATGATGGTATGTGGCACTTACAGGCCCTCATACTAAAAGGGGGTGGCCTGCAGGCACTAGACTTTGCCCAGACCTGCGACCAACCCTGCACATGCTCTATCCTGCTGCACACAGTGTTTGATGCATGCAGTCCCAGTTGGCCACAATGTGTGGCTTTGCCAGGCCCTGGGCACATCATGCACACATGCTTGACTTTTGGTAATGTGGACACGGGTTGGCTGCAGAGCCAGACCATTGGCCAACCCCTGAGTCCAACTCTTGATGTCCCATTTTTGTGATCCACCAGCATTGTGCATGGCCTTCAACCATATCTAGAAAGGGTGGGTAGAAGATCTGACCAAAACTCAGTCCGTGCACCTAACCCAGCATGTGCCAAAATCCTGCTCTACATGGCAATTATGGGGGTGAAAAAAATAGCATTTTGATGGGGTAAGTGCCATCAAACTCTTTGCTCTCTGCTGCGGTAAAAACTATTCACTACAATTCCAACAAATCTGTCATCGAAGTTTACTCAAATAATTGCCTTTGTTTGATTTGATGTAAATCCACTCCATAGTTTTTGAGTTATGGAAAGGTGTTGGTTGGCTTCATAGTTTTAATGAGAGTGAGACATTAGGTTATGTTAACCATTAGGTTGCACATTATTAGAGGGTGTTGCTCATCAACAGCTTTGACGATACTACACCAGAAAAATACAAAAATACAATTGAATGACGTAATATTTTTAGGTCTTGCCTGAAACAAAGTGCATGCACAGCATGCACTCTCGCTTGCAAGAGATGTATTGTATCCAACAAGGAGCTTGCAGCCTCCCCATTGCTTTGCCCTTGCTGGCTTCATTGTCACTCCTATATGCTACTTTTAATTGGCCGGCAGGGTCGGACTGGCTACCGGGCGTTTTGTTGTGCTGCCGAGCTGGGGGCTGATTTCACTGCGGTGGGGGCTGATTTCGTTGATGGAGACCTGCGTGAGCTTCGAAATAAACAAAGCAAAACAAATGTTTTTAAGCACACGCAGGTCCCCATCAACGAAATCAGCCCCCAGCTCGGCAGCACAACAAAACGCCCGGTAGCCAGTCCGGCCCAGTTGGCCAGCGCATGCTGGCTTCACTTCCTTTTCTTTAGACTGGGCTGATGCACTGATTGCTTCTGCTTGATTGCTGTCCTTTTTCTAATTGCATTATAATTGAGGTACTATTTTTTTTCCCTGACCTCCATGTTGAACTTTTTACCATTTGTTGCTATATTTGACTATGCACACAGAGTTTGGGTGACGATCGTCTCTGATCATACGTGAAGCAGATGAAAGTGGCAACACTGTTTTGGTGAACAGGATTGACTATGAGAGGGAGATCTATATACAGTTGGACATACAAACATGTTATAAGAGGATACAAGAGAAACCTGCTGCGAAACCTCTGAATAATGAAAAACTTGCTCATTGGAAGGAAGTTGGTTTGTTATCTGATACAGAGATTCAATTTTTAAAAATTGTTTGCCCCAGGTTCCTCTGTCTTTACTTATTGCCTAAAATTCACAAAAAAAGGAGAGCTTGCCCCTAGACTTCCAATAATTTAAGGAATCAGCTCACTAATTGAACACCTCTCTCAATTTGTAGATTCATTCTTGAAGCCGTTGGTTGTGATCCTTCCATCCTTTGTATGAGACACAACATATATTGTCAATAAGTTTGAGGATCTTGTGTGGGATGAAACTATGTAGCTTGTAAAAATGGACGTGAAGTCATTGTATATATGTATATAGAGGGACTATGAACACATGACCATGGAGTATTTCCTGTCCACATGAAGAGCAAACTACTTTGAGCACAATAATATGTTGCTCTATATGATTGCCTTGATCCTAACTAATAATTTTTTCTTGTACAACAGGGAATGGTTTCAGCAGCTCCAAGGCACGATTATGGGTTAAAATTTGCCCTTTTGTATGCAAATCTGTTTATGGGATGGGTTGAGCAAACCTATGCTTGGGCCCCAGCAGCATCGGAGTGGATCAAAGAGGGTCACTACAGTAACGGTACATTGATGATGTGATAACGATTTGGACAAGCACAGAGAGACATTTGAGGGCATACTTTGATTATCTAAAGGACAACCCTTTTAATGTAAGATTCACACTCACCATGTCCCAGTTCAGGATACAACTCCTGGATATAGGATTCTATACAAAGGATGGCAGGTTGCAGAGTGCACTCTTCAGAAAAAACACATCTGTCAATAGCATTCTACACCATGACTGTGGACATCCACCTTGCAGAAAACAAGCAATCCCCTTTGGGAGATGGTTAGAATGCAAAGGAATTGCAATGAGGACAGCCCAGTTTAAACAAATTGTGAACCAGGCAGTGGACAGGCTGGAGGCCAGGGGGCTATAACAAGGCGGATCTGGCTTAGGTGGCAGCCAAAGTGAGAGGAGTTGAAAGAAACAGGACCTTAAAGACCAAATCTAAACCAAGGGTGACTGACAATCCTGAACAAACACTGGCCATTATCGAAGAGGGTACCTGGTGTTGGCTTGGTGATTTCGAAAAAAAAACCTCCATGACCTACAGAAGAAGTAGAACCATTGGGGAACTACTTTGTCCCAGATACACCATCCCTAAATCACAGGACTCTAAGTCCTAGTTGAAAAGACCTATGGGTTTCTATGCCTGTGGTGAATGCAATGTATGCCAATTGGGCTTGAATAGGACGAGAAGCTTCTCATACCATACTGACAAGAGTTATGACATTGGTCAATTTATTAATCGCCAATCGACCCATGTGATCCACATCATCTCTTGTGTCTACAATAAAATGTATATGGGCAGTATGACATGACAACTTCGAGCTCACATCCAAGAACACTGAAGGGCGTGCACTGGTCTAGACGTGTCCTACTCGCTGTTATCCCATAGGTGCACTAGTGAAGTGAGTAGAGTGAACTTCAGATTTTATGGAATTGACCAAGTACCTTTGGACCACAGAGGAGGGAATAGAGAATCCAGTCTGAGGAAACTAGAAGCTAGATGGATAGGTAGACTCAGGGCGGTCCAGAAAGGACTGAATTCAGACAACGAGTTACATAATTTTCTGTAGGGTCAAATTTACATTGCGATATGTAATTTTGTCTTGGGATAATACTTGTTATACTACAATGCATTATGACATCTTATATATACAGTAAGATTTTTTTCCTAACTGCAACTTCCTTTGGGAATTTTCTTTTCTTATCAATACTTAACATATCATCTTATTTATTAGTTTTCTTTCCTGCCTTTCTCTCCAATCTAGGTGTGCTAAATCTATCTGTTTGAAGGGTCTGTACTAAAATCGTGATATGTAATACGGTCGTTGGGCAATCCATGTTATACTACAATGCATTTCGACATCTTCTATATAAAATACATTTTTTATGCTAGATGCCACTTCCTTTGGGAATTTTTTTCTCTTTTACTTACAAATTCTAGGTGTGTTAAGTCCATCTGTGTAAGCATGCGGCGAGAAAGATTAATTGCACCCCACTTCACCCTTTTGGCCTTAATGGTGAATTTAAAATAATGCATATGGGATGGAGCAGTTTGAATAAACCCTTGGGTTACATGTGGGCTTATCCTCTAGGATGACTGCGTTACTTTATGGTTATTTATTTTTATTTTTATTTCTCTATTTAGGCTATTGGCATGATTTTAATCAAATAGACTTATTGTTGTCCTTTCTTCATATTGGAGGCGGACATATATATCCCATAAATTTGTGAAATTTGGGTGTATTTCGTAATAAGATTTGACATGCTTAGCATTGCTTTAGTTCAAATTCTTTTATATGATGGTGTAACACCCATTTTTTTCTTTGCCCCCATTTCTTTGACATCTTAGCTGGTTTCATGCCTAAAAGAAGGGCGCAGTGAGTGTCATCACTTGTGAGTGCTTTCTGGTATTTTTAAAACTACTTACAGGTCCACATAAACATGTTGTTCCAACGGCCTAGTTGTCAGGAGGGGCGGGTTATCATTCTGTCCTTAGTCAGATCTTGGCTTCCACATGGAGCGTGGTGAGTACGTCAATCGTTAATGTTTTAGTGCTCTGGAATCATTTCCGGGTCTGCAACGTTAGTGCAGGCCCATGGGTCTAGTTGCCTCGGGGGGCAGGGCACCCTTGTTAAAAGACACCAGAAAGAGTGCAGTTCTCTATTCCATACCACGGTTGAAGACTGTGGGAGACAACCCTATTCTAGCCGTGCACAGGTACATTTGTGTTTGTTTGACTTGCATTGTGGGCTCATTGGTAATGATATTGGTTAATCTATATAGGAAAACCTGGTTGGTTATTTGGACGGTCTGCTTTGGGTGGACCTTAACCGCATGGCGTGCGTTTATAATCATTCACAGCGTGGAACATTCAGTACCCCTTTTTTTCGCTTGTCATCTGCCATAATATATGTGTGGTTAATATTCAGCCACCAGGGATTCCACTATACTTCATTCATTTCTGCCCTTTGTTTTTTCCGAATGCAGTGTTAGCCAATGGGATGCCCCAGGGTGCCTCATTTGAGACATTATTTGTTTTAATCCTTGTTTGGCAAGTGTGTAATTTCACCTGCTTTTCATCTGCAATTTAGGAGGAGGATATACTCCTCCTGCAGTCCATTCTGTATCATATTGAGACACATGGAGTTTTATAGGATTATTAGGAAACCCAGGTTAAAACTTGATACATAGTTATTTCGTGAGGGGTAGAAGGGAAACATATTCTTTGAGACGTGTGAGTAACCCTGGCCCAGGTTTTCTGTACAGTACATTGCAACCATGTGGAGGGAAACAGTGTTGATATACTGAATTATATGTTCAGGTACACCTGCAAAACATTTAAATGTTTCTCTTTTTTTTGCTGTTTTCTCTTTCTAATATGCCTATAGCATTTGTGAGGATTGACAGCGGGATAATGGTGCGGTACGTTGTTGGACTCTAAGAAAGGCCTTAATGGGACGTTCTAATTGAAATATATCTACAATCAACAGTGGCAACTTGCTAGTACCTAGACGTAAGTCGCGTTGTATGGTAGGTGGCAGTGTGCGCCTTGCATCTTTCACCCCTTGGGTAGTGTGATGGAAGATTCACTCTTTATTGGGGTAGAGTCTTCAAGTTATTGTGCTTTGACTAATATTAGCAACATATTTAGCTTTTTTGCCTTAGTGTTTGATCTCTCTCTGCGCCTTACGATTGTGTGGAGAACCGGTTGACATAAAATCTTTGGTAAGATCCATAATGGTCTTTGTGGCTCATTGGATTGACTATGCACGTCCCATATCCAAGGTACGCACATAGAGTGTGTCTTTGGCTAACTACCTTGTTAGGATCACTTATGGTGCATCACTGATTCTTTTCTTCCCTTCTATATTATATGTATGTATGGTTTTCTCCTAATTTTTTTCTCTCGTTTTTCCATTTTCTTGATTTGGACATCTGGCACTTCTTTCAGATTGGAGCTTTTTATATTCTTAAATACTTCTCTTTCTAACCTGCTAGTATTGCTTTAATATTATTTATAATACAGTTTTCATACCATTTGTTTCGAATCAATGGTTTGATGAGTACTTTATTCACAAATATATGTCTCTAAGCCAATCACATATTGTTGTCTCACAAATACATGTCTCTAAGCCAATCACATGTTGTTGTTTCATTTTCTTCTATTTCTTTTGTTTTCAATGTCATTTATGTTCTCACAATGTGTTAGAGTTGTAATGTTTGTGTTTTAGTATGAGTTTATTACTTTTGATTGTGTGTATATGGGTCTGTGTCCTAGAGCCTTGATTTTATATTAATGTTTTACATGGTGGTGTGTCTCAATATTGTCTTTTATGGTTGCAGCCAAGATGAAGCCTTTGTAAGTTGAAACACGTTGGCTGCGTGTTTACAGTGTGGTTGAAGACATTTGAATAAAGAAGAAGAATCTACATCATTGAAGAGGACCTATGAGTTTTGATTCATGCTAATTGCTTTCCCATACTCAGCTGTATTTGTTGCCTCTCGTTGTTGTATAAATACAAAACATTGTTGGCTGCTTGAAACAAACATTAGAAACAATATGAAACATTGTAAACTGTTTGAATTACATATAGAAACAATTACTGTACTATCAAACCGTACTGAAATAAACATTTAACAAAGTATGTGGGCTTATTGAAAATAAATGAAGTATGCATTTATTATTGGACAATGTGCACTCACGAGAAATTATATAAGAAATGCAATCGGATACAAGAGCAGGAAATATGCAAAGATTTCATCAAGGGAATTCACACAGAGTTTATACACACTGCTCAATAGAGCTAGAGACTGGAAACTGAGGAGGATGGCCCGCGGGGTATCTTGTGCTTGAAGCAGGGGCAGAACACTCACAATGCAGGGGTGAAATCGCCAGATGCTGCAGTACAACTTCCAGGACACTTTCAAAAGCAACAGCCCCTTTACGCACTTTAGTAGCAGGGTCATTTTTAGTAATTTTCCCATTTCCAGCATGGTTAACAATGGCAGTTTATATCCCCTCATATTTGCATTGTTTCCCCCTCCCTCATGTCCCTTGTGAGATCATTGCCTTTTACTTTGTGTCTTTTTTAGGTCTCGCCTAGGCAGTGCGCATGCGCTGTCTCTCCGAGACATCAAGTAATCTGTATGTTGGGTGAAACTCCGGGTAATTTCTCCTGCCGCTTGCCATTCGTTTAACGTTGGCATTGGTCTTGTTAGCTGGCTTTTTACTGGCTGTTTATCCGATACTCACTTCTGTTTAGTCCGGAAGCAGCAGCGCCTAACTACTGTTTTCGTCCGCTTTTGTGTTTTATGTGTTTTTGAGTGGAACTTTCTTTGTCGTTTTTTGCAGCCCAGCATGTGTCCAGCATCTCCACCCCTCCGCACTTAAGCTGTTTTTTGTTTTTTTTAATAGTTTCTTTCTCGTCGCAGCGCTGCACTATACCTCCGTGGAATTTTTTTTTCAAGTAGCCCGGCACCCCGTGCTGCAGTGGCGGCCGCACACACCACTCGCAGGACTCTGCGCATGACCAATGGTGGCCTCTTTTTAATATTGCTAGTTAGTACTGGAGCTTACCCTGTTGCCTGTATGGTAGTACTTTTATTTTGGCATCGAAGGAAATCGAAGGACAGAAATGTTAAATGTTAAATTTGCCCAGAATCAAAGTGCAGACTGTGCCATCTCAGCCCACAGCAGGAGGCGCGCGCCCTTTTTTCTTAAATAAACACGGCACCCGGCGCGTTTTTTATTTTTTTTTACAACTCTCACACCTGGCCTCCCTTTCCATCTCGGCACTCAGCCCAAAGCTGGTCATTGGCAACAAGGACTCAGGCCCTGCTCGCCCTCCCTCCCCTATCCCGTGTCATCTCTCCGGATCATCAGTGGCTGCATCAGTAGCAGTCTGTGGTGGGAATGCCGCCGGGCGCTGACGTGGGGCGGGGGAGGGGCAGGGTGGGGTGTAGTAAACTATGGATTACGGCCAATTACAGGTAAGTACACATATAAATAAATAAAACGAATTCCGTTTCTCGCGCTGCATTGCCAAATGCGATGCAGCGCGCGCAACGAAATTAGTTTTCTTTAATAAACACGGCGCCCGCGCGATTTTTTTTTTTTAAATCTCTCATGCCTGGCTGCCCTTCCCATCTTTAGCATTTACGAGTTTTAGTAACTGTTTGCACCTTTTGGTATGTACTGGTGATCTTTCAGGGGAATTTTATACAAGGCTCTTTACACAATGAGTCTTACAGATTGGACGGCCCTCGGAGGATAAAAGCCTGAGTCAGCCCTGCAAGGGCTGCACTTGTGACTCCAGGCTGTTGAGGGTGTCCACAGCCGTTGCTTGAAACAACCAATCCTTCCCCCAGGCACAATTCTCCTCAAATGTCTATTTTTCAGACAAGAAGAACACCTGTCCACCTAGCAATTAATGGCGCTGCTGACAGAGGCTTGTATTTATGGCTGCGTGGGCGATTCTTCATGGCTGGAAATTTGCGATGTTTGTTTGCTTGCAGTTTTATGATTCTCCGTGGTGACCTGTTGTTCTGCCTCTCTGGTACCACAGCCGGCTCGCGCCTAAATCACCACGTTTTTTACAGCTTTCCTTATGTTTTTTTTGGGAGATGAGAACGTACTTCTACCCTTCACATGCTGAGGTAATTCTCTGCCCTTTCCCTCTGGTCCGGCTCCAAAGCGCCATCCATCACCCAGGATGAGAAATGGCACTTTCCGTGAGGGTGGTACAAATCACCCACTGAAATAACAGGAACAACCAAAGTTCAGCTCTACGTTCCGTACAGTTTTGCTAAGCGTTGTAAAAGGGTTGCTAGTAAAGGCTCACGAGTGGAATTGTAAGTGGTGAGTTTGTTTTCAAGGGTAACCTCGTGCCTCATTGCCGTTGATTTACTCGCATATGCCGCGGTATGTTCCCCATGGACGTCAATAATGGGCAGCCACGCCCAGGGGCGTAGCTCCCAGTGGTGCAGCAGGTGCAGTTGCCCTGGGGCACAGAGGTCTGAGGTGACCACTGAACCCTGATTATTGCTGTATTTTAAAATTCAAATATTTCACCAAGGTCTTTGAGCCTAAAGCATGTTCTGACTGGCGTCTGCATCTCTAGCAGTGCACCTGAGACCATAGTAGACCTTCATTAGTAAATCCTCACATGTAAATCCACAGGTTTTATAGACCGATTAACCAGGTGGCCCTAGAACTCTCTAAAATAGAGTGGTCTCTGGCTATTGATGTACTAGTGCAATGCCTTCAACCTGACCGGACTGCTCCGGTGGGCTGGGTGGGGGGAGGGGGGTGTGGGGGGGGATGTGTTGGTGTGTGGTGGGTGGAAAGGGGCAAAAATAGGCTGATATTGTCCTCACAGTCTGCACTGTTTCCAATATGAGTTTGCTTCGGAACTTCTACAAACAATCCTCCCCTTTCTTTTTGGATTTCCAGTGCTGGTGCTCTGCTAAGAGAAAAGTAGGGTATGCCCGTGGCTCATAAGCCTTTAGCGTTCCTTGCAGAGCCCTTGGACTATACCATTTCCGGCTAAAAGGCAATATTTCTCTCCATGTGTTCCCATACCTGGCGTGTCACGCAGTTTGGTGCTTACTTTCCCTCCATGTTAAATAACAGTAGATGTTTCAGCACCCAGGCTAATGTGATGCATTGCTAAATACATATAAGGTCCCAAAGGCGAGATGGTTATTCATGTAGGCATTGTCATTTACAGTGGCAATAGCTTAAACTGTCGTAAATGCGAGACCTATTGCATTGCAAATGCTTGTTTTATCTGCTGTATTGTAACTCAATGCAGGCGCTTGCTACTCCTCCCGTGCTTCAAGATAGTTCTTGATGACCCTGGGTTTTATCATTGCTTAGAGCAGGTAGAGGCAGATAAGTGAGTAATAACAGAGTGCATTTGCTACTCTTCACTCCTATTGAGGTTTATTTAATACTGTTCATTATTTATCTGAGATTGCTCCTGCAAGTCGGACTGTTTTGAAACACCTCTCCACTACTAAGCACTTTATACGCACTGAAACACACCACATTTGCCCCATTTCCACAGCCAAACTTTAAGGAATCCTGAAGAGAACACAACAATTTTACTCTCAATTTTTCTTTCAGCCTTAACCCATCTCTTCCACAATTATATATTCCTGAGAATTTCTTATAAGGCATTTTCTGGGAATATCGGTGAGGACACTTGAGAATTATGTCTTCGTCCTTTCATCTGCACCAGGTTTCCTGAGTGTTTTATGCCTCTCATGCCTTAAATGGAGAGGTCATGGAAACAATGCAATGGAATATAAATGCAGAAACACAATGTTTGCAGAGAACTATGGCAGTGATGACTGTAAATCATTTCCGTAAAGATCAAAATGTAAAATGTATTCAAAATGTAGAATCTGCAATCCTCCCACCCAACAATAATGCTTTTAAAATAGGTTTGCAATACTAAAGGTTCCGCAACATTAAATGACGCAAGGCATAACAACAATGCAATGACCCTACACTACAGTGGTCAACTGCATGGAAACCGTCAGAAGGTGAGCTCTGGCCTATAAAACACATGTTTTTGTGCACCGCCTGGTTTTTTGAGCTTTGCTGTGAGTAAATCTCTCTAATAGATCTCACCAGTTATATCTTTATTTAAAATGGACATGATCAGCAAACATTGGAATGTTGAGTGCTCCATTGAAGACAAAGGAGTGCTCCGGGTTTCGAATTGCTGGTAGAAGCCAAGAGCAGCAACATTCCAATGGCTATCTTTTAATGTACAGCTTGAGTAAAGGGCTCTGAGCAAGCTATGTGTGTCATAGGTCACATGTGAGTGCACACCAGCAGAGGCTGAGAGAGGAACTGCTGGCCTAAGTCAGTGAACATGTAGTACTGTCACAGATATGATTCCTATTACATTGGTTATGTTTTGCTAAATCATAATATTTCAATTTGCGATGCAAGAAGGAATGTCCAATTTTTTCTTGGCACAAGTGTAAAATCTGTAGTCTGCTTTTATACTTTTGGTCAAATGTGCCTGAAATTCAACTTGCAATTGGCATGATATAGAAAAGCAGGTGAAGTGGCTTTTCCTACATTTTCCTGGTTCCAAAACGCATATTCAGTATTGTCCTATTTACATTAATTTATGGATTTTAGCATTGGGTTCATTTTCCTGAGCCAGCTTTAACAGGATTCAGGTAGTTTTACTATTCTGCTGGGCCAAGTTAAATACTATACTGTCAGTTTGGCACTTCAAAGCCTCCACTCAAACTACTAGACCAATTTGGAGGCATTAGTCTTCTGCAGGAATAAAAGGGATGGTGGAGAAATCGCCATAATATGATTAGTTTCCTCTCAATGACAAGCCTGGGTATATTGCTCAAATGGTAGATGAATGTAAGAAGAAAGACATCTGGATCCAGTCACCCACGGGGGGTTCTTTAGAAGTCATGGATTCTGGGCAAATCACTTAATTTCCCCGTGCCTAACAAAAATTAATGTGTCCTTGTGTAACGAAACTGGTGCTATGTAAAGCGCTCTGATACCCGATATCTTCGGGTCTAGTTCGCGCTATATAAAACTCTATAACAAAAAAAAAATGGAGGAAGAAAACCTGACCTGACTGTGAGGAGCTAGGTTAAGAGGAGAGGCATTTGTCAATGTTGTTTCAATCGGTCATTTTGAAACTTTCAATCGTGCTGTGCAAGGTGTTGAACAGTCCGTGACTGCTCCCTATAACTGTTAATTGGAGTTGTGATGTGGCATCTAAGGTTTGGGTGGGGACTTAAACCTTGCAGAATGCTTCACTTTCATTTTTAAAACCCTGAAAAATGGATGGATAAAATATAAATTACGCCTGCGTAATTCATATAAATGGCATGCAATATCAAGTCTGGATTAGTCGTGGAATGACGAGAGTAGTTATCTGGAACTGAAATCCCCTACATTGTATCTCTGAAGTTAAAAGAAAGTTTGCTTTAAAATTATCATTTTTTGCACATCCTGTACATAGAGATTATTGCCCACTTGGGCTTCATTAATATCTGTCCTCTGACCTAGCGGTATGACATGGCACAGATGCGCACTGGCGCAATCTTGTGGTTTAAAAATTTGGCCTTGCTAGGATCGCGCTGTAAATAAAATTTAACAGGAAGTTAAATTTAGAATCCTGACATATGATCAAAGGCAGAGGGCCAGGCTTCGCTTACATATCTGTTTAAAAGCGCGTTTACATAAGCAAAGACAGGATTATGCATTAGAGCACTAGCGCGTAATAGGATGGCAATATTTTGCACTTTTGGCCGTAAGTAATGTGCAGGCACAAGTCATGAATTGTAACTATGCTAGGGATATAAGCTACTGGCACCATGTAGCTATAGGAGGAACAATAAAGTTCAGGCAGTGTGAAAAAATGAACACAGCCTGTCCCATCCTCGTAGCGGCACCCTTCTTATTCATTTGTATCCTCCCATACTCGTTTTTCCACCACTGCACTAAGACGAAGTTGAATTGCACTTATAATTTATTTAAAACCAGTATGAATTAATATTGTGTTTTTATTTGTAATGGTGCACTACTTTGCAATAATGATGAAGTCTGTTCACACTTTCATTTGTTGTCACAAGTCATGTGATGTTTATTTAAAGCATTATGAAACACAACCTCAACACTCGTGAACAAGGGACTTTTGTTCCCGAAACGCGTTGAGTGGAGCATTTGCTGAATTAAAATCTGCTTGAAGCAATTGGGTGCCGTGGATCATTGTTTTGCATGGAAATAATGGAATATGGATATATATATATATATATATATATATATATATATATATATATATATATATATATATATATTCACTGAAAAACCATAGGTTTTAGGGACAGTTATAGTCAGTTGGACATTGCACTCGTACAAAACCCGTGAAATTCCCCTGTTATAGTTAGTTCAGCTAACTATAACTCGCGCCCCCGCAATGCACTGCTGATGACGTCACATATTACATCACTCATGACATGGTCAGTGACATCACTGATGACATCACTGATGACATCTCAAATGACATCACTGATGACATCACTGATGACATCATCCAGTGACTGTGTGTTTCTGTAAAGTTTAAATATGTTTAATATATATAGGGAAAGGCGTATTGAAAGAATGAGTGGGTGTATAAGTGTCTGAATGGATGATTTAGTACGTGAGTGACTGACTCTACAAGTGAGTGATTAAACGTATCTTACTGAATGCATGGGTTAGTGACTAAACTGTGTGAATGTCTGTATCCGTCTGTTTGTTGGTGTGTAAGTGGATGCATGGATTTGCGAATAGGTACATGAGTGTCTATATGGGTTATTGATTGGTTCTCTGAGTATCTGTATGGCTGCCTGAGTGTTTGTGTGGGTGGGGTGTGTGTGACTCTATACATAGATGTGTGAGTGGGTGATTCACTGGGTGCAGGATTTCAAGAGTGCATCTGTGATGGACTGCTTGGGTGGGTGAGTGTGTGTATGGGTGTGTTAGTGAGTGAATGTATATCTCAGTGGTACATGTGCGAGTAACTACATATGTAAAAGGCAGTATATATGTGTGTTAGAGTATTTAAATGGCTATAAGTGAGTGTGTTATTGTGAGAGTGGCTGTATGGATGCGTGTGTGCTTGTATCAGTTATTGTATAAGAGCGTAAGAATGTGCTAGTATTTATATGAGTAAGTGAGCTGGTGTGTGTATAACTGTATAGGTGAGTAAATGGGTGTGTGATTCATTTTTGCATGACTGACTAGGTGTGTGAGTACCTCTATGGATGAGTGGCGGTGTGTGAGTATTTATATAGGTGTATGAGTGCATATGATAGTCCTGTACTGAGTGACTGTAAGTATGAGTGACTGTACAGGTGAGTGAGTGGATGTGTGTGTAGACCTAAGAATCAGTGAGTGGGTATGTAGTTTTTGGTGTTGGAGTGTCTATGGTTTTGAGAATGGCAGTCTGTAATTTAGAGTGGGTGTATCAAAAGTTATATTAGGGTGTGAGAAGATGCATGAAATTATCACATGGATGATGTCATCAGTGATGTCATTTGAGATGTCATCAGTGATGTCATCAGTGATGTCACTGACCATGTCATGAGTGATGTAATATGTGACGTCATCAGCAGTGCATTGCGGGCGCGAGTTATAGTTAGCTGAACTAACTATAACAGGGGAATTTCACGGGTTTTGTACGAGTGCAATGTCCAACTGACTATAACTGTCCCTAAAACCTATGGTTTTTTCAGTGAATTTCAAAGGTTTTTTAAATGCTAATTTCTAACTATAACGTGTCTGAAACCTATGGTTTTTTCAGTGAATTTCAAAGGTTTTTTAAATGCTAATTTCTAACTATAACGTGCCTGAAACCTATGGTTTTTTCAGTGAATTTCAAAGGTTTTTTAAATGCTAATTTCGAACTATAACGTGCCTGAAACCTATGATTTTTTAAGTGAATTTCAAAGGTTTTTTAAATGCTAGTTTCTAACTATGCCAACAGAGGTAGGACATGTGAAGAAAGAAGAAAAACGCACAGAAAGAAGCAAAAGATGTGCAGAAAGAACCAACAGAGGAGCAGAAAGAGGCCTTGTTGCAAAATCATCCTGTGCCCACAACCTTTTAAGACGGGTACTGGTGGTAACTGACTCTGACTAACCAGAGCCAGTGCGCATTTGCACAGTGGTGAAGGGAGGGGGGGCCTGAGGTGACATGTGTGCAAACGCGCCCCGTGACGCGTTTTAAGTTGCGGGATTAAGTCCCCTTGAATCCTGAGGGTCCCTGGGGCCCAACTAGCCCCCCAGGTACCTACAGTTAGGACCACAGAGCTGAGTTGCAGAGAGGCGTTCCGAGGCCACGCACCTTTTTTCACCTCTCTGCAACGCAACTCTGTTGTGCTTACTGAAGGTACCTGGTGGGCTAGTTGGCCCCCAGGATTCAAAGGGAATTAACTCCCCAACTTAAAACGCACCACAGGGCGTGTTTGTGCACATGTCACCTGAGGCCCCGCCCCTCCCTTCACCACTGTGCAAACGCGCCCCGTGGCGCGTTTTAAGTTGGGGGATTAGGTCACCTTGAATCCTGAGAGTCCCTGGGGCCCAATTAGCCCACCAGGTACTTCCAGTAAGCACCACAGGCCTGCGTTGCAACGCCTGTAACAAATTGTGCAGTTGTGTTTAGGTAGTGAAGAGGGTCGTGCTGGGGGTAGTGTTTTAGGGTTTAGGGTAGTGCAGTGGTGTTTGTGTAGTGTAGGGGGTCATGCTGGGGGTAGATTTAGGGTTTAGGGTAGTGCAGTGGTGTTTGGGTAGTGTAGGGAGTCGTGCTGGGGAGTGTTTTAGGGTTTAGGGTAGTACAGTGGTGTTTGGGTAGTGTAGGGGGTCGTGCTGGGGTTAGTGTTTTAGGATTTTAGGGTTTAGGGTAGTGCAGTGGTGTTTGGGTAGTGTAGGGGATACTGCTGGGGGTAGTGTTTTAGGGTTTAGGGTAGTGCAATGGTGTTTGGGTAGTGTAGGGGGTACTGCTGGGGGTAGTGTTTTAGGGTTTAGGGTAGTGCAGTGGTGTTTGGGTAGCGTAGGGAGTACTGCTGGGGGTAGTGTTTTATGGTTTAGGGTAGTGCAGTGGTGTTTGGGTAGTGTAGGGGTTCGTGCTGGGGGTAGTTTTTAGGGTTTAGGGTAGTGCAGTGGTGTTTGTGTAGTGTAGGAGGTCGTGTTTTAGGGTTTAGGGTAGTGCAGTGGTCTTTGGGTAGTGTAGGGAGTCGTGCGGGGGTATTGTTTTAGAGTTTAGGGTAGTGCAGTGGTCTTTGGGTAGTGTAGGGGGTTGTGCGGGGGTAGTGTTTTAGGGATTAGGGTAGTGCATTGGTATTTGGGTAGTGTAGGGTGTCATGCGGGGGTAGTGTTTTAGGGTTTAGGGCAGTGCAGTGGTGTTTAGGTAGTGTAGGGGGTGGTGCAGGGGGTGGTGTTTCAGGGTTTGGGGCAGTGCAGTGGTGTTCGAGCAGTAAAGGGGGTCATGCTGGGGGTGGTGTTTCAGGGTTTAGGGCAGTGCAGTGGTGTTCGGGCAGTGTAGGGGGTGGTGCAGGGGGTGGTGTTTCAGGGTTTAGGGCAGTGCAGTGGTGTTCGGGCAGTGTAGGGGGTGGTGCAGGGGGTGGTGTTTCAGGGTTTAGGGCAGTGCAGTGGTGTTCGGGCAGTGTAGGGGGTGGTGCAGGGGGTGGTGTTTCAGGGTTTAGGGCAGTGCAGTGGTGTTCGGGCAGTGTAGGGGGCGGTGCAGGGGGGTGGTGTTTCAGGGTTTAGGGCAGTACAGTGGTGTTCGGGCATTGTAGGGGGTGGTGCTGGTGCTGGTGTTTCAGGGTTTAGGGCAGTGTAGGGGGTCGTGCTGGGGCTGGTGTTTCAGGGTTTAGGGTAGTGCAGTGGTGTTTGGGCAGTGTAGGGGGTCATGCTGGGGCTGGTGTTTCAGGGTTTAGGGCAGTGCAGTGGTGTTCCGGCAGTGTAGGGGGTCGTGCAGGGGGTGGTGTTTCAGGGTTTAGTGCAGTGGTATTCGGGCAGTGTAGGGGGTCGTGCTGGGGTGGTGTTTCAGGGTTTAGGGCAGTGCAGTGGTGTTCGGGCAGTGTAGGGTGTCGTGCTGAGGGGTGGTGTTTCAGGGTTTAGGGCAGTGCAGTGGTGTTCGGGCAGTGTACGGGGTTGTGCTGGGGCTGGTGTTTCAGGGTTTAGGGCAGTGCAGTGGTGTGCGGGCAGTGTACGGGGTTGTGCTGGGGCTGGTGTTTCAGGGTTTAGGGCAGTGCAGTGGTGTTCGGGCAGTGTAGGGGGTCGTGCTGGGGCTGGTGTTTCAGGGTTTTGGGCAGAGCAGTGGTATTCGGGCAGTGTAGGGGGTCGTGCTGGGGGTGGTGTTTCAGGGTTTAGGGCAGTGCAGTGGTGTTCGGGCAGTGTAGGGGGTCTTGCTGGGGGTGGTGTTTCAGGGTTTAGGGCAGTGCAGTGGTGTTTGGGCAGTGTAGGGGGTCTTGCTGGGGGTGGTGTTTCAGGGTTTAGGACAGTGGTGTTCGGGCAGTGTAGGGGGTCTTGCTGGGGGTGATGTTTCAGGGTTTAGGGCAGTGCAGTGGTGTTCGTCCAGTGTAGGTAATCTTGCTGGGGGTGGTGTTTCAGGGTTTAGGGCAGTGCAGTAGTTTTCGGGCAGTGTAGGCGGTCGTGCTGGGGCTGGTGTTTCAGGGTTTAGGGCAGTGCAGTGGTGTTCGGGCAGTGTACGGGGTTGTGCTGGGGCTGGTGTTTCAGGGTTTAGGGCAGTGCAGTGGTGTGCGGGCAGTGTACGGGGTTGTGCTGGGGCTGGTGTTTCAGGGTTTAGGGCAGTGCAGTGGTGTTCGGGCAGTGTAGGGGGTCGTGCTGGGGGTGGTGTTTCAGGGTTTAGGGCAGTGCAGTGGTGTTCAGGCAGTGTAGGGGGTCGTGCTGGGGCTGGTGTTTCAGGGTTTAGGGCAGTGCAGTGGTGTTCGGGCAGTGTAGGGGGTCGTGCTGGGGCTGGTGTTTCAGGGTTTTGGGCAGAGCAGTGGTATTCGGGCAGTGTAGGGGGTCGTGCTGGGGGTGGTGTTTCAGGGTTTAGGGCAGTGCAGTGGTGTTCGGGCAGTGTAGGGGGTCTTGCTGGGGGTGGTGTTTCAGGGTTTAGGGCAGTGCAGTGGTGTTCGGGCAGTGTAGGGGTTCTTGCTGGGGGTGGTGTTTCAGGGTTTAGGGCAGTGGTGTTCGGGCAGTGTAGGGGGTCTTGCTGGGGGTGATGTTTCAGGGTTTAGGGCAGTGCAGTGGTGTTCGGGCAGTGTAGGGGGTCTTGCTGGGGTAGTGTTTCAGGGTTTAGGGCGGTGCAGAGGTGTTCGTGCAGTGTAGGGGGTTGTGCTGGGAGTGGTGTTTCAGGGTTTAGGGCAGTGCAGTAGTGTTCGGGCAGTGTAGGGGGTCGTGCAGGGGGTGGTGTTTCAGGGTTTAGGGCAGTGCAGTGGTGTTCTGGCAGTGTAGGGGGTCATGCTGGGGGTGGGGTTTCAGGGTTTAGGGCAGTGCAGTGGTGTTCGGGCAGTGTAGGGGGTCGTGCTGGGGGTGGTGTTTCAGGGTTTAGGGCAGTGCAGTGGTGTTCGGGCAGTGTAGGGGGTCGTGCACAGGGTGGTGTTTCAGGGTTTAGGGCAGTGCAGTGGTGTTCGGGCAGTGTAGGGGGTCGTGCTGGGGGTGGTGTTTCAGGGTTTAGGGCAGTGGTGTTCGGGCAGTGTAGGGGGTCTTGCTGGGGGTGATGTTTCAGGGTTTAGGGCAGTGCAGTGGTGTTCGGGCAGTGTAGGGGGTCTTGCTGGGGGTAGTGTTTCAGGGTTCAGGGCAGTGCAGTGGTGTTCGAGCAGTGTAGGGGGTCGTGCTGGGGCTGGTGTTTCAGGGTTTAGGGCAGTGCAGTGGTGTTCGGGCAGTGTAGGGGGTCGTGCTGGGGCTGGTGTTTCAGGGTTTAGGGCAGTGCAGTGGTGTTCGGGCAGTGTAGGGGGTCGTGCTGGTGTTTCAGGGTTTAGGGCAGTGCAGTGGTGCTCGGGCAGTGTAGGGGGTCTTGCTGGCGGTGATGTTTCAGGGTTTAGGGTAGTGCAGTGGTGTTCGGGCAGTGTAGGGGGTCGTGCAGGGGCTGGTGTTTCAAGGTTTAGGGCAGTGCAGTGGTGTTCGGGCAGTGTAGGGGGTCGTGCTGGGGCTGGTGTTTCAGGGTTTTGGGCAGAGCAGTGGTGTTCGGGCAGTGTAGGGGGTCATGCTGGGGGTAGTGTTTCAGGGTTTAGGGCAGTGCAGTGGTGTTCGGGCAGTGTAGGGGGTCGTGCTGGGGGTGGTGTTTCAGGGTTTAGGTCAGTGGTGTTCAGGCAGTGTAGGGGGTCTTGCTGGGGGTGATGTTTCAGGGTTTAGGGCAGTGGTGTTCGGGCAGTGTAGGGGGTCTTGCTGGGGGTTGTGTTTCAGGGTTTAGGGCAGTGCAGTGGTGTTCGGGCAGTGTAGGGGGTCATGCTGGGGGTGGTGTTTCAGGGTTTAGGGCAGTGCAGTGGTGTTCGGGCAGTGTAGGGGGTCATGAAGGGGTGGTGTTTCAGGGTTTAGGGCAGTGCAGTGGTGTTCCTGCAGTGTAGGGGGTCGTGCTAGGGGTGGTGTTTCAGGGTTTAGGGCAGTGCAGTGGTTTTCGGGCAGTGTAGGGGGTCATGCAGGGGCTGGTGTTTCAGGGTTTAGGGCAGTGCAGTGGTGTTCGGGCAGTGTAGGTGGTCGTGCTGGGGGTAGTGTTTTAGGGTTTAGGGTAGTGCAGTGGTGCTTGTGTAGTGT
This sequence comes from Calotriton arnoldi, assembly GCA_963921515.1. Classification (NCBI taxonomy): domain Eukaryota; kingdom Metazoa; phylum Chordata; class Amphibia; order Caudata; family Salamandridae; genus Calotriton; species Calotriton arnoldi. Next base: position 58,803 of record CAWUFW010021862.1, on the reverse strand, counting down.
AGGGGGTCGTGCTGGGGGTAGTGTTTTAGGGTTTAGGGTAGTGCAGTGGTGTTTGTGTAGTGTAGGGGGTCATGTTTTAGGGTAGTGCAGTGGTGTTTGGGTAGTGTAGGGGGTCGTGCTGGGGGTAGTGTTTTAGGATTTAGGTTAGTGCAGTGGTGTTTGGGTAGTGTAGGGGTCGTGCTGGGGTAGTGTTTTAGGGTTTAGAGTAGTGCAGTGGTGTTTGTGTAGTGTAGGTGGTCGTGCTGGGGGTAGTGTTTTAGGGTTTAGGGTAGTGCAGTGGTGCTTGTGTAGTGTAGGGGGTCATGCTGGGGGTAGTGTTTTAGGGTTTAGGGTAGTGCAGTGGTGTTTGTGTAGTGTAGAGGGTCATGTTTTAGGGTAGTGCAGTGGTGTTTGGGTAGTGTAGGGGTCGTGCTGGTGGTAGTGTTTTAGGATTTAGGTTAGTGCAGTGGTGTTTGGGTAGTGTAGGGGGTCGTGCTGGGGGTAGTGTTTTAGGGTTTAGGATAGTGCAGTGGTGCTTGTGTAGTGTAGGGGGTCGTGCTGGGGGTAGTGTTTTAGGGTTTAAGGTAGTGCAGTGGTGTTTTTGTAGTGTAGGGGGTCATGTTTTAAGATGCAATGCTCCAATACCTGACCAGTCTGCACTACATAAAACTGCAAAAACACTAAAAATAAAAAGTGTTTTGCACACTTTTGTCATTGGGCTATATGTGGGCTACATCTGGGTAATATTTGTGCTACATTTGGGCTCTTTTTTCACTGGTGGCCATCTTGGAAGACTTCTTTGTTATGAAGTTTCCTAATTTCTTCATTTACTGCAGTCTCCTCAGTAGGAAATGCTTTCAGTTTTTTACTTTGATTCCATCAAGAAGGCATTCAGATGTGTCTCACATCTGCCATAAATTCAGAATGTTAGCACTCTAGTTGCTCATTAGATCACTGGAGTAAAGCTACTGCTCACCAGGGAGTTAACAGGTAGTCTGCTGCTGGTATTGAAAGTGATTGTTTCAGTCTGCATGTCAGAATTTTCTAATGAAATAGAAGAGGATTTGAGATCTCACTTAAAACATGCCCTAATTTTTCTTTCTGCAGCACTAACAATAATTTCTATTTCGAAAAGAACCCCTCATTTTGTTCCTTTTTAAATTAAATGTTTTAAGTGTTACCGGTTTATTCCAATCAAGATGGCTTCAGGTGTGCCATACTTTTGTCATAAGTAAGGCTGTTAGCGCTCTGGTTGTTCTTTAGAACACTCTGGGAAGCTGCAGTAGAACACAAAGGCATCAACTGGCAGGCTGCTCCTGTTGAAATATAACAGGAAGATATTTGAGATCACACTTGAAACATGTCCTAATTTTTCTTTCTACAGCACTAACCATAATTTCTATGACAAAATGAACCCCATCATTTTGTTCCTTTTTAAATTAAATTGTTTAAGTGTTACCAGTTTATTCCAATTAAGATGGCTTCAGGTGTGCCATACTTTTGTCATAAGTAAGGCTGTTAGCACTCTAGTTGTTCTTTAGAACACTCTGGGAAGCTGCAGTAGAACACAAAGGAATCAACTGACAGTCTCTGCCCTTGTTGAATGTACATGTTTTACTGAGAATGTCAGACTTCATTCTCACATGAGTGAGAAAGATAATGTGAATTTACAGAAAATATGCTCTCATTTTAGCTTCTGGAGCACCTTCCAAACCTCCATGGGACAAGCATGAGAAAATAGTGTTCTCTCAAACATGATTCATGATATCCCAGCAGAAGGTTTTTCACATGGTAAAATCACCTTAGAATACACCACAATTCCTAAAATTAGTATGGTACCATCAACAAATAAATTCTAATGTAACTAAAGCCTGTTATCACCCTTTATAGTTCTCCTTTTGGTGACCCTCAAAATCTTCTATTCACTACAATGCATTTCAATGAGGTACTATCATTTATATTGGTTCCAAGATGGCTGCCAGCAATTCCAGGATGAAGTGCTGACAGCCAATCAGATCTCACGATGACATGTGTGGTTAGGCTCCGCCCAGATATATATGTGACTTTACTTTTGATTTTCTCAGGAACTACTGAACGGATTTACACCATTTAAGCAAAAGGCACGACACTGAACCAAGGGCTACCTCTTTGCCAAATTTGGTGTAATTCCGTTCAGCAGTTCGGGCTGTAGCTGCGACTAAAGGTTCCTATGGAAAAATGAATGGGGAAAACGTGTTTTGGGACCCCCATTGTTCTCGGCCCCCGCTTGACGTATCACCCCGAGACTTTCAGGATAGGAGCGGACCGGAGCGCCCCAACAAGTTGGAAACTTTCGCGAAGATTCGTCAACCGGCGCCAACGTTATTTCAAATAGAATGTCGCGGATTTCCTATGGATAATAGGTTTTAACTATAACTATCTACTGGCGACCGCCAGTAGATAATATACACACTATGGTAATTCTAGTGACCTGCCCTATCGAACAGTACATTTCAGTTTTATGCAGGGACTGTACCCACAACAGACCCAGAGACAGAAGTCTAGTAGGGCAAAAGCAGGGTCTTCCAGCAACCAGACAGTGGATACACAAGAATTGTCTTGGTGTCCTGTTTTCTCCCTTTAAAGTGAGATCCAAGTGCTACATGTGGCTCAACAGACCTTTCAAGAAGTATGTAACACCATAGTGTCAACAAGGATGCCCATAGCTCCTACACTGCATATTCTGTTATGTTCGGAGGAGACTTCTCTGCCCAAACAGGTCAGCCTAGTGTATGCTGCTGGAATTTCATACCTTATTCACACCTATTCAAGGCGGAGCATATGCTGAGAGCTGGAAGAAACGTATGCTATTAGCCTGTTGACAGTTCAGGGAGATAAAGGGTAACTTTTTAAAAGTTATTTTTTCTTAATTTTTACTAAAACCTGATTTCACCCTTGAATTCGTTTTTTAATAACTATTAAAAATAGTTGTCTAATTATTTTTTTAGCTCATCCCATTTTGGAGATACAATATTAGTATTGTAATCTTACTCTAATCTTTTACCAAGCAAAGCTAGGCCTGCCACAGCAAAATTAGCAATTAGTGTCTTGTCACTATAGGTACATGATGACATCCATTTTCTACATAACCTACTTTTAAATACCATCCACCTACTTTGTGGTTTACAAGGCTAGTATAGTAATCCAATTTGTGTACTAGGTTATTATATATCTTTAACGCCCATAAACTATTAAAAACACTTACTCTCACTTGATGATGTCATCAGTGATGTCATCAGTGATGTCGTTTGAGATGTCATCAGTGATGTCACTGACCATGTCATGAGTGATGTAATATAACTATACCTGCTGAATTTCAATGGTTTTGTACAAGTGAAATCTGAGACTAACTATTGCGTTCCTGTAATTTTAGTTTTTTTCAGTGAATTTCTAAGGTTTTTTTAATTCTATTTCCTAATTATAATGTCCTTGTAACCCTTGTTTTCTTTCAGTGAATTTCTATGATTTTTTTAATGTCAAGTAAGAGGCCCATCCAATGCATGGTGGTGGCGTTTGAGGATCTGTGTGTGGGTGGCTGAGTGAGTTGCTTTGTGGGTGTGTGAGTGGTTGTGTAAGTGTGTAAGTGTGTGTATGTGAAAGCTGTGTGGGTCTATGAGTGAGTGTGAGTCCTTTTGAGGGCCTGTGAGTGGGTGTGTGAGTGGCTGCATGATGTATGAGTGGGTACATAAGTGGCTGTATGGATGTGTGAGTGGGTGTGTGGGTATGTGGGTATATAAGTGGCTGTGTGAGTGTCTGAGTTAGTATGTGAGTGGCAGTGTGAGTGACTGTTTGAGTGGCTGTGTGAGTGGGTGTGTGAGTGGTTTTGTAGGTATGTGAGTGGCTGTATGTGTATATGAGTGGGTGTGTGGGTGGTTGTGTGGGTGTGTGAGTATGTGAGTGAGTGTGTGAATATCTGTGTGGATCTGTGAGTGAGTGTATGTTTTTTTAATTGGGGTCTGGATCCCCAGATGCTCCTCGACTCTTCCCGAATCCGTGAGGATTCATGGAGGATCCAAGAAGGATCTGAGGTGGATCTGGGGAGAATCCCAGGAGGATCCACGACTTCTGGCGTGGTAAATTAAAAAAGGTTTTGATCAATGTCTTACTTATGAGTGGTCCCTCACCGAACCTTCCATTAGTCCCATAGGGTTCGGGTACCTCTACCCTGACCCCTTCTATCATTTTTTAACTTGAGTTTCCCCACAGGGAACCAAGTCCCGATGAGCAAAATTGCTGCCGCAACTTTCCTCTTGGGTTGCGGCCAGCCAACATGGCATTGCTATTGGCGCATGGATTAACGAATCCGAAAAGGATCCGAGGAGGATTCGCATCCTTATACATACAATTGAAAATGTATTTTAATAACTCCACAACTATTGAACAGATTTACACCAAATCACAAAAAGGCACTTCCCTAGACCAACATCTACCTTTCTGCCAAATTTGGTGTACTTCGGTTCAGCACTTCGAGCTGTAGCCGTGTCTAAAAGTCCTATGGGAATTATCATTGTCATTTACAATGCCAATAGCTCTGAGTCTCACAAAAGCGAGACCTATTGGCTTTATGAGGCTGTGGGGTGGACCTCACAGGTATTATGTGATAATGGGAACTGTCATCCCAACCTACATGGTTGCGGTACAATGCCAGAGCTTGCACTAAGGCCCACTCCTTGGCATATGAATGTTTAATGGAATCTGGAATGAGGTTGGAAAAGGCAGGTAAAATTACTTTTCCCCCTTTTGGGCAATCCATAACAAACTCTGATGGCCAATCCTTATCAACCAAGAGATTGTCATAGCTAAATGAGAACATTTGCGGTATGTGGTATATCCCCCACCATCTGGAGTTGCAATTCGTATAATTGACTAGGGACACTCAGTCCAGTGCTTCAACCTGGACGTAGTTACTCGTTGCTATGCTGCCAGACACTCCATAAGATTTCGGCAAACTATTGTGACTTCTGCGGTGATGGTCAGAGCCCATTCCCTGTTCAGAAGCAGTGTCCTAAAATATGCAAGGCATGCTTGATTTTGCTGCAGCTATCTTTTTCTTTTTAAATTGAGGCTTGGACTGTGCAGATTCGTCTTCCTTTTTAGGTCGAGCCTGTAGGCAGCGTGCATGCAATGGCGCTATAGCGATGATCTATAGTATTTAAAAAAAAACTCAGAAGGGGCTTTTAGCCCGCCCACACTCACCATTGGTTAACTGCCTTCTAATTTGGCAGAAGTCATGATGCGTCACTTCTTGTGGCTTGTGTGGAGCACCCCTCAACTACGGATTGATTAAACTTAATTAGTGTCCCTCGGCTGCAAGCGCTGTGATTAAGGTGCTATTTCTACTTTCTTTGTGAATTATGTGCCACTATGGCACTATTTTTGGGGTTTGCCTCTGCTTGTGGATTATAATGATAAGTTAGTGTTTTGTTTACTTTGTGCCGGCTTGTTAAAAGAAATGTTTGTGGCCTCATTTCATCTTTCTTCACAGCCACCAAGCTCTTTTGTTTACTTTGGGTGCTGTGTTTCTGCTTCACCCATCCTCCCCCACGTTCATTCCGCCTCCCCTCTACCCCACCCCAGTCAGTTTTCATACTTCTAATTATGTATTCAGCATGTTAACAAATATTCTGAATCTTGATAATGTCATTACTGTCTTGAGCCTCAGACAGAGTTCATGAAGAATGTCTACAGAGATTCTTTCCCGGAGTGATCAAGAGACAATATCTATCCCATACATTGCTCGCAGCATGCCTGTCTTTTATTTCAATGCTTTCCATTCCTTCCAGTACATAAAAAGCATGGCTGTCCCCTTCACCTCATGAGCCGAGTCATAAACAGAACCCTGTTGTAACATACCAATGCATTCTCTGTAGATTTCTACTAAAGCTATTGGTCTGCTGATTGAGGAACTTTATTGTCAGCTGCACCAATGGCAGAGTTGTACTTTCCTGTTCCAGCACTTAGTCTCCCCGCATTCCTTCTTCCTGCTTGTTTTTTTTTTTTGTCATCTGACTCCCACTAATCTTTGATGCGACTGCCCTTACCAATTCCTGCCTTGTTCTTTTCCTGCATATAAAATTCTGCACAATTTCACACATACTCACATTTGTTATTCGTACCCATTAATGTTGTTTTTCTAGCACTTATTGTTCTTTAAGCTGAAGTGGTGTCAAACAAAAACTGTGAGTGAGCGTAATAATCGAATCCAGAGCTTTCTCTTTGGCAAAATCATCCTGCTGTATATCAAGTGCCATGTAATGTTTTAAAAAATGGAGACTATACATTTGTCACCACATTTTCCATTTCTGTATTAAGGAACTTACCACACTGGATTTGCATCTTTCTAAAGTTGTGCCCCAGGGCAGCAAACTGGAGCAAGCCTATTTCTCATTACTGTTGTGAAGTTTACATAATAAGATTAGGAGCATATGTACTGCTTGTTATGCTGTCGCTGTTATTTCCCGAGTGCTACACGCAAGATGGTATGTCAAGAAACAACTATAATTGAATATTCACAGTTTTGTATTTGTATTTTTGCCAAAATTAAACCGATCCTTATTTTAGCAGATTACAAACATAGGTCAAGTAATACCCATTGATTAGCAGTCAACAATGTAACTTCTTAATACTATATCATATCTGCCTCGGAAAAAATACACACGCTTAAAGCTGCACCCCGTGACTTATTAAGTAATGAGCATGCTGTACAAAGTTCTACAGAAAAAGACACACAATGGAGTTCTTTGTTTTATTAAGGCGGATAGGGTATATCCTTACCAAGTGCATTAATGTTTGGCATTCACATCATGTATTATGTAATTTTAAAAGTATTATTTATAGGCGTTTTTGTGCTGAAAGGCAGCCCTCAACAGCACACCACATCCTTAAACTCTACTACATACCATCCCACAACACAAAATACCATTCCACATAATTATACTCCAAAACACATAATTCCACTCCACATAATTCCCATACACTCAATACAACATAATTACTAACCACATAATTCCACACCAAGCCATGCCACATAATTCCAATACACAAATCCACTCCACACCACAATTCCATGCCACACAATTACACAACTAACTAATCCAATCCAACCCACATACATACACTCCATAACACATAAGTAAAAAAACATTTTAAATGCCAATTGCTCCAACAAATGCAAGACCTATTGCATTTACAATTCTTGTTGTAACTTTGTGTAAATCCCTTCAGTAGTTTTGGGGTTATTAAAGAAAAACAAATTTGTATATCTATGGACATAGATCCATTGTGGATCCACTGCAGTGGATGTGTGGATCCACGCACCAACAGCACTGCTGTGATTGGCTGGCTGCAATCTGACAGAAAAGTTGCAGCCACGGGACATGGTCCAGGGGCCTCAAATTGAAAGTGTTAACTAATAGAAGAGGTCAGGATAGAGTTACCCTGACCCTATAGGTGCAATAGAGGTGTCACTGAGGGACCCCTGATGGGCAAGAAATTGCCCAAAAATGTGTTTTTCCACATGCACGGATCTGCAGATCCACTGCTGCACCCAGCGCTGCCCCGTGTAAATCCATGCCCAATCCAGCACAAAGGATCTCTGAGGAGGATTGGGAAGTTGGCCTTTGGAGTCGTATTCCTGGTGATGCAAGGAACGCCCTATTGGCCCTAGAGAAGGGTAAGAGGTTAAGGTATTCCATCATGAAGGAGGCCCTTGTCAATAAGTATGAATTCACCGCAGAAGAGTGCAGGTTGAAATACAGGGACTGTCAACAGTCCTGGTACGTTTTTGTGGGGTACTTATGAAATGTTTGTAGAAAGTACTGTTGTTTTTTAAGTTGCTTTTTCTAACAGTTTTATAGGTTTTCTTTTTTTTCAAAGAGAACTAGGAAGAAGGAATTGGCTTCAGACTGTCAAAAACATGAACGTTCAATGGGGAGCTGAGAAAATATTTAAATATTTCTGCTGACAGTACTTTGCACATCTATGTCAATGAAAACGCAGTGCTTGCTGGTTTATGCCTTTTTCCTTGGTGTCTTTAGGAATGCTACATTAATATACTGTTCTATGAAAGAAAGTACAGACTCATCTATGTCTCTTCCAAATTTAGGTGCATCTTTCACCCATAACTGCATATAGGTATCAGGAGCACCTCTTGCTTGGTATTCTGTTTGCAAAAGAAATCAGTAATTTTTTCAAGAAGTGTTTTTTGTTGTTTCAGCTGAAGGGCAGCATAGTTTTCAAATCTGTTCTTCAAGTACCTGCAAACATTTGAGGGATGCAAAGTTCTCCTGGTGTCTTGAATTTGATGTCTCTAATGCTACAGTTCATTTGTGTGAAAAAGTCATTTAAGTCATCCCATGGATATTCTTCACAGCTCAGAGTTAGAATCCAAGTTTTAGGGTTTTTTTGTACAATCTTTATTATTGTTTTCCCCCCCTGTTCATTCATAATTCTTTTGGTATATGAGAATAGAAACTGAGAATAGTAAAAAATGCATTGACAGAGGATAATTGTACTATGACAAGCATATGGCATTTCACACAGTGAGTAAGCATCCCACTTAAATTTTGGAAGGCAGGTGCTACTATAATTATAATGTAGCTGATAGTCGTTCTCCCAAGGGTGCTATACAGGTAGACGGTCCTGTTGCACCTACTTTGTCCCGCATGATATAGTTGTGGCCCCTTCCTGAAATTGTTTTTAAGTGCTGCCACATAGAAGCTGTCCCATGTAAAAACGTTTTTGTAGTGCCACTAGATATCTGCTTGCTGCAAGCATTGCAGTAGAGATATATATATGTAACCTTTTTTTCCCTTGACGGTATTTTAAGTTGCTTCAAAACATCACTCTGTTTTGTGCTCCCTGAAGTACTTGTGCACAAAAGTGCATTTGTAAATGGTTAAACAAGTTATGGTATATTCATTTGTTAACTCTTTAGTTTAAATTGTTTTGTAATGTGTTAATAAAAAGTATTTGTAAAGTTATGAAAATGTATATTAGTATTTTTACTTTTGGGTCACAAACATACCCATACGGGCACTCTTACATGAACTCACACACCTATAGAGTCATATACACAGGGATTGACACACCCACACATATACTCATATAGCTACTCAAAGTCCCATACAGTCAGTCACACACCCATTTACACATGCAAACTGCTACTTAGAAGGACTCATACACCCATGCAGCTAGTCACACACCCACTCACACACTCATATAGTCAATCAAACGCCAAGTCTAACAGTGATACAGGGACACATACACCCAGGTATACACTGATACACCCACTCACACACCCAAACACATACAACAATACAGCTACTCACATACCCAGTCATACACTGATAAAAATCACACACCCAGACTGGCACATTCATGCACAGACCCATGCAGCCACTGAGACACCCAGGCACTCACTGATACAGCCACTGAGAGACCCAGGCTCACACTGATATAACCTCTGATACACCCAGCGACACAACGATACAGCCACTGACATACCCAAACACTCATATAACAACTGATACACCCAGCCCCACATTGATACTGAAACGGACACATCCAGGCACAGACCTATACAGCCAAAGACACACCTAGTCACATATCGATACAGCCACTTAGAAATTAAGCCAACACTGAAACAGCCTCTCAAACACCTATATACATACTGATACAGCCAGTGACACACCCAACCACACACTAATGCAAATACTAAAACACCCAGCCAAACACTAATGCATCCAATAAGACACCCATGTACACACTGACACACACACTGACATAGACTGACACACCCAGGCATACAGCAATGCAAAAACTGACACACCCAGTCAAACCTTACACATTCAATAATACACTGAAGCACACAGCGACACATACATTGACACATCTAGGCATACACCAATGTATATAGTGTATATACTGACACACCCAGGCATACACTGACGCATACACTGATACACTCAAGCATACACAAATGCATACACTGACACACCCAGTCATACACTGATGCATAGACTGGCACACCCAGGCATACTGCAATGCAGATACTGGCACACCCAGCCAAACATTAATGCATCCAATAACACACTTAGACACACACTGAAGCATTCACTGACACACCCAGGCATACACCGATGCATAGACTGACACACCCAGGCATACACCAAAGCAGACACTGACACACCCAGCCAAACACTAATGCATCCAATAACACACCCAGGCATACACTGATGCACACACTGGCCCACCCACTCTCACGCCGATAAAGTCACTGACACATTAAAAACACAGAGTTAGCTCTTTATTTGACCAGATGGTGGTTCTAAAAAGAACTGTATTTTTTAAGGTTTTTTTATTTTTTGAACAAAAATTGAACAGGGTAGTAAAAAGGAAAAGGATTTAGAAATCCAAAGACATAACTGGCTTCAGTCTTCAAAAAACATTATGTATTCACTGGTAGCAAAACAAAAACAACTAACAGTGATGTTTCTTCAAGGTGTCCAAGAATGCACCCACATAAAACATTTTTACAGCAACAAGCATGTGACATTTTACACAGCGAATAACAATGTCACTCAATTCTTCGCAGGCAGCTGGTATTGAAATGACTGCAGCTGATGATGGTTCTCCCAAGGCTGCTATAGAGGTCAACTGTTGTACTGCACATGCTTTCTCCCGCATCATCCAGTTGTAGACCCTTTCCTGAATTGTTTTTAGGTGCTTCCACATGGTATTTGGCCCATGTGAATACTTCTTTGCAGTGCCTCTGGATAACTGCTTGCCAAAAATATTGCACTGCACATACCTTCTTTTCCCTGGAAGGTATAGTAAAGTGCTTCCAGATATCACTTTCTTTTCTTCAAGGTGGTGTATCTTCCCCCTCATCCTCAACAGGTTGTGGATGCTCATCCTGGACAGAAGATGTAGCTTCAGCCATTGTGCAAAAGCAGAGCACCAGTAGTTCTCAATCCTTTTTCTAGAGACTTCACTCGAGAAGTAACTGGTTTTGGGTGTGGTTTTCCGTGTGTATGGGTGGGGTCCTCATACATCCAATACGAAGAGAAGGACTGTGTGTGGTTTTGTGTGAATTCGCGAATCGGGCATGTAGAATCGTGGATTCATGAAAGTCATCAAATGGGTAACTTTGTTGAAAAACAGATATAAGGTGGTTTAAATATACTTGTAAATATGTTCACACTGAAGTCATTAAGGAAGATGGAGAGGTGTATATATTTGAAATAATGTTTAACATTTTCGGTGAATCCGCAGATTCTGATTTGCAGATGTATTCAGGATTAAAAACCATATAGTAGTAGTCCGTCTATGTTAAGGAACCGCGAAGGTACCACATTACCTAAAAAAATCATTTAAAAAATAAAATGTGTTTAATTACATTAAAAAAACTTCATTTGAAAGTGCTGCTAAATTAAAAATGAAAGGTATAAGTACAAGTTTAGAAATTTACATTTTCGTATACTTTAACTTTTGATTGTAGCTAAAGAATAAATAAAGTTATATTAATCTAAAGGTGGTGCGTAACTTATAAATTTAAGTTGTACCTATAACGGAAGAATTTCTCACGTTGAAGTATTTAATGTTAGGTTTGTATAGAACGAATAAAAAAAAATTCCCTTACTATAACAAAGGTTTAACGTTTGTTTTTTCTTTGAATATATCTATCTATCCAGCTTCCTATGTAAGTATATACATATATATATATTTTCCACCAAAACGCCCTTGAGCTCCCAGGACGCACACAACAGCTTGCCTGCCTTTAGGCTTCAATTATCAGCTTGCCTTTACCATCCGGTATAATGATTGCGGCCTGACGCGTTTCGTGGCCAGAACGCCACTTCCTCAGAGGCCCATTATCATTTGCGCAGAGAATTTGGCTTCTTTATATACATGCCTTCAATTGGTTCACGGCCCCCAGTGGGCCTTGCTAGTTAATTACAAGTTCATGCGGCATGTTGGGACATGTAGTTTAGTCCTTTCAGCAATTTTTTATTTCCTTAGTAGGTTTCCCTGCGCAAAATAAGTAAGACATCAATTAATTCCTTGGTAGGATCCAGCATCGTAAAAGCAAGACAATTTTCATTTGGGTTCACTGTGCTGTATATTCAGATTGGAATTCGTTTCCCTCCACAGCCTCTTAAAATTAAAAGATGGTGCCGTCCTGCACGGTACAGGCCCCCGTGACAATTATTTTCCACCAAAACGCTCTTGAGCTCCCAGGACGCACACAACAGCTTGCCTGCCTTTAGGCTTCAATTATCAGCTTGCCTTTACCATCCAGTATAATGATTGCGGCCTGACGCGTTTCGTGGCCAGAACGCCACTTCCTCAGAGGCCCATTATCATTTGCGCAGAGAATTTGGCTTCTTTATATACATGCCTTCAATTGGTTCACGGCCCCCAGTGGGCCTTGCTAGTTAATTACAAGTTCATGCGGCATGTTGGGACATGTAGTTTAGTCCTTTCAGCAATTTTTTATTTCCTTAGTAGGTTTTCCTGCGCAAAATAAGTAAGACATCAATTAATTCCTTGGTAGGATCCAGCATCGTAAAAGCAAGACAATTTTCATTTGGGCTCACTGTGCTGTATATTCAGATTGGAATTCGTTTCCCTCCACAGCCTCTTAAAATTAAAAGATGGTGCCGTCCTGCATGGTACAGGCCCCCGTGACAATTATTTTCCACCAAAACGCCCTTGAGCTCCCAGAATTTCTCACGTTGAAGTATTTAACGTTAGGTTTGTATAGAACGAATAAAAAAAAATTCCCTTACTATAACAAAGGTTTAACGTTTGTTTTTTCTTTGAATATATCTATCCAGCTTCCTATGTAAGTATATACATATATATATATATATACGAAATGGTCCACTAATGAGAAATGCCAGCTACGTGCCTCCGATAAAGGAGGGAATATAGTAATCTGGCCAAATGAAATGTACTTACAGGAAGCTTACAGCCAACTACATAACCAACAATGTTATTGTAAGATTACTAAGAGTGAATACGAAAGGTTAAGAACAGCTTTTCTTATAGATCTAAAAAGCTGGCGAGAAAATAACTTGATTAGTAAAGAAGAATTTGAATTCTTACATGTCAAACACCCACGATTGCCAATTCGGTACATAAGGACAGTGCCTGCCCCCCAGCAGACCAATAATATCAGCAATCGGAAGCTTTCTTGAGAATGTGTCTAAATTTGTAGATTACTTCTTACAGCCGTATGTATGTGCTTTACCCTCATATATACAAGATAGCACTGATTTCCTAAGACGCATTTTTGATGTACAGTGGGAATCAGATTTCCAGATGGTCTGCTTAGATGTTAACTCACTGTACACCAGTATACATCATAAAGATGGTATCAATGCTACACGGCATTTCCTGAAAACCAGACCTATTCAACATCTGAAACACAATGACATGATTGTGGGTATGATTGAGTGGTGCCTCAACAGCAATGTATTTCTATTTAATAATGACATCTTTCGGCAAGTACAGGGGACAGCGATGGGCACCTGCTTCGCCCCCAGCTATGCGAATTTACACATGGGCTGGTGGGAGGAGCAGGTGCTCAACAACACAGAAACACATGACTGGTCAGCAAATATTGTTTTGTGGTTGAGGTACATTGACGACATCTTCATTTTATGGAGAGGTGATAAAACATCTGTTGACGAGTTTGTGAAGGTAATCAATGTAAATGATCTTAATCTGTCTTTTACTTGCCGTATTAGCAATGAATGCATTGATTTTTTGGATGTCAGGTTGGAAGTGCTTGGGGATAAAATCACTACTAGGGTGTACAGAAAATCCACCTCAGGCAATTCAACCTTGCATGCTACTAGCTCTCACCCAGGTGCCCTGAAAAGGAGCATTCCCTACGGGGAATTGCTAAGAGCCAAGCGCATTTGCAGCACACAAGAAGCTTACAATGCAACTGAGAAGGAGATGACTATGAGATTAAGAGCGAGGGTTTACGATGAGATTACCCTTAAGCAGGCGAAGGACAAAGTCAGAACTAAATCCAGGACTGATTTGTTATTTCGTGCACATTCAACTCCTAAGTCAGGGAAAGCGGGAAGAGCCTTAGTAGAAATAGCTAGTAAACAGATTGAGCCGTGCAGATTTATTACTACTTTTAGCAAGGCACACAATCAAATAAGAAAGATTCTACAAACACACTGGCACCTGCTGAGACAGGATCCTGTAATAGGTACAGAAATGGACATTAGACCGGCCATAACCTATAGGAGCACGACATCTATCCGAGACAATATAGTCAAGAATCAGATGCCAGAGAAAACCATCTGGCTTAAACCAACCAGGGGTTTTAAGAAATGCAACAAATGCAAGGCCTGTGCACAGGGTCTGAATGCCACTAATGTGTACACAGATCTAGGAGAAAGGATATCTATTAACAAATCCCTAAACTGCAGCTCTGAATATGTAGTATATGTTTTAATATGTCCCTGCGATAAGAAGTACGTGGGTAGCACTATACTGCAAGTGCACAAAAGGGTTTTGCAACACCTACGGGCCATGAAGAATGTCGATGAAACTTACCCTGTAGCGAGGCATTTTAAACAATATCACAACTGCAATCCTATACATTTACGGTACACAGTGATTGACCAAATAGAGACAGCCAAAAGAGGTGGTGACAGAGAGAGGGCACTCAGACAGCTGGAGTGCATATATTTCATCAGATTGAGCACAAAAGAACCTGTGGGCCTCAATGTTGATGAACAGATCTATACCTACCTGTAAGGACAGTAATATTGTTCCTCATTTTCTATTTTCCTGTTATTTTAATTGTTTTTAATTTTCTACAGTTACTTGGGCAGACAGTGATTGCAGTATAGATATTACAACATAAGTTTACAGGTGGCTTGATTCTCAAATATTTATAGTGTTTTCATTTTTATTTTTCAGGGCCTGGTCAGATGCTCCTGTTATACAGGTATCTGGGTTCCTGTCCACTATGTGGGGAGCAAAGGAGCTGATATATCTTTCTCTTCCATTTCATTTGTTTATTAATTTTTGACTAGATGTCATGAGCAATGTACAATTTTTTTTTTTTTTATTCAGTTGTTTGCATACAGTGGTGTATTTCTTTGTGGTCAATCTACTACATTACAGTTTAGGCAGTATGTTATGTCCCTGTTATGTCTGGCACTATGTCAATAGAACCAATAGGACTAGTATATACAATACTGGGGGCCTTTTCGCCCGATGGGGCTTAGATACAATTTTCTGCCCAATGGGGCACTTTTTGGCCAATGGGGCTCAGATATATTAATCCTTTGCCCAATGGGGCAAAAAGACCCCCACTATTGTATATACTAGTCCTATTGGTTCTATTGACTATTTTGAATGTGCAATTTAGCCAGCAATATAAATTACCCAGTTGTATTGAGTCATTAGCAATGTATGGTAATATGTTCACATATGAAGTGGGTAATACTGCATGTAGAACACTTTATTTATGTGTATATTAATTTATGTTGAGTCGGGTCTGGTGGCTCAGTGGACTAATGCATCCACTGCAGGGGCCTGTGTTCGACCTCATGGTCACAGGTTCAAATCCTGGCGGGTCCACTCAGCCTTTCATCCATCTGAGGTCGATAAAATGAGTACCATTGAGTTGGGTAACAATAAACATCTGTTATTCAGCGCCAAGAGACGGCCCTGGGTGAACGTGCGCTTTACAAATACACATGTTATGTTATGTTATGTTATGTTCAGTATGAAAAAGGCAATACTGTATGAAGATTCCACCAACTTTTGTATTATTATTTCCGTTATCATTATTATTTCGTATTTCACTCTATTTTTATATTGTGGAGAACCGTTAAAAGCCAGTCAATGCAATTGGTGTTTCTTTATTTTTCTGTATCTGCTGTTTATCATGCAATTTGACGATGTGACCTCTGACATTGTAAGATGGCCGCCAATGTAGGTAAACTTATGGATGCATTCGGGCAGTTATCCGTTTTCTATGTCTAGTAACAATGTGTTTATTAGTCGCCTGGTAACTGAGATCTAGCGTTGTGACAAAGGCTCTGTGTCGAAACGCGTAGACGCTTTTTACAGATTTACTATTCTGATGGAATAAACTACATCTTGTAAATTGCAAGCCCTGCTGAGTGCCGTTCTTATAGATATATATATATATCTATGCAAAAAAGAAGCAGAGAACTCTGGGTAGTTCTCAAGTTTAGGTGGAAAGCAGCTCCAGTATAGAGCACTCTCAACACCAGCGACACTCTAAATTTGCTCACCTCAAATGTCTGCTTTTCTATCAAAGTCTTTAAGCATAGGATTAACACAGTGCCATCCACGCTGAGATAGAAAGGGACAAACAGGCACATGCATCAAAAGAAAAACCGGTCGCATGCCCTTTGCGACCGGTATTTTTGCATTTGGGATGCATCATGCCAAATGCAAAAATCGCAATTTAAGTAATCTCTAAATTGCGATTACTTAAATTGCGATTGCATTTAAGGAATCGCAAATTGAGATTCCTTAAATGCAATGCAACAAAGTAAAGAAATTAGCAATTTCGCTATTAGGGCGCAATTTACCATGAAGTTGAACTTCATGGTAATTTGCAAAACCTTTGAGAAATGCACTAAAGTGCATTTTTCAAAGTTGAAGGTTACACACACACATGTCCTTGGGACATGTGTGTGCGCAACATATGTGCACGGATCAATTTCAGGGTGCAACAGGGTGTCCTTTGACACCCCTGCAACCTTGAAATTGCATGTGCAATTTGCGAGTACCTATTGGTACTCGCAAATAGCGCTCGCAATTTCCCATTCATTCCTAAGGGCCTGCAGGCCCATAGGAATGGATGGAAAGCCATTCCTTATTTGCGACTCGCAATTTGCGAGTCGCAAATAAGGAATGTGAAGGAATCGCTATTATTATAGCGATTCCTACATGCATAGGATTTTGCGAATCCTTAATTGTGAATCCTTAATATTCGCTATTAAGGACTCGCAAAATCCTAGCTTGATGCATGTGCCAGAATGTCTTTTACCATTTGCACAGCAAAATCTTAAAGCATAGGATTAGCACAGTGCTATCCATGCTGAGCTGTAGAATGGCCAAAGCCTTTTACCACTCCAGGCACAGTATTACAGCTTTGGATTGGTAAACTTGAGAACTACCCAGATTTCTCTGCTTCTTTTTTGCATAATATATGCATCACTCTATGCCTGAAAGGGTTTTCTTTTGATATATATATATATAATATACATATATATTATCTAATGGCGGTCGCCAGTAGATAGTTATAGTTACAACCTATTATCCATAGGAAATCCGCGACATTCTATTTGAAATAACTCTCTTGCCGGTTGACGTATCTTCGCAAAATTTTCAAACTTTGTGGCCCGCTCCGGTCCGCTCCTACCCTGAAAGTCTCGGGGGATTCGTCAAGCGGGGGCCGAGAAAAAGGGGGTCCCAAAACGCGTTTTCCCCATGCAATTTTCCATAGGAAACTTTAGACACGGCTACAGCCCGAACTGCTGAACGGAATTACACCAAATTTGGCAAAGAGGTAGTTCTTGGTTCAGAAAGAACCCTTTTTGTTAAATGGTGTAAATCCGTTCAGTAGTTGCTGAGAAAATGAAAAGTAAAAAAGATAGATATATCTAGGGCCGCGGATCCTCCCGAGCACGAGCTTTATGTTAATTGGCTGTCAACACTCCAAACCAGGAAGTGTTGGCAGCCATTTTGTCCCTCGGTAGAACCGAGGGACAGAAACAAGTGCGCAAAGCGCACAAAGGGGGCAGGGTAGAAACACCCTGACCCCCTAGGTCTGCTCAGGGGGTCCCACAAGGACCCCCTGGGCAAAAAAAATTTTTTTTTTTTTTTTTTTTAAATCGGCAGGATGCGCTCAGGGAGCGCGAACCCTGCCGCAGCCCCGGGGACCACCACCTCCCGGGGCTTTTTTTTAATTAAAACCTGTGTGGGGGCTCCAGCCCCCACACGCCCGGGACCACCACCTCCCGGGGCACTAAGAAAAATTACAATGGGCCCCCTCCTGGAGCCCTTGATGGCCCTGGGGACCACCACCCCCAGGGCCGGCTCCTGCAGTGTCCCGGGGTGCCTACCCCGGGACACTGCTGTTTGCAATGACAGGACGGGAGCCTCGCGGCTCCCGTCCTGTCATTGCAAACTTGCTTTGGATATTGGAAGAGAGAGCAGGAAACCTGCTCTCTCTTCCAATATCCAAAGCCGATTGCTTTCCACATGGGGAGCAGCATGTTAGCTGCTCCCCATGTGTAAAGCAATGCCGGCTCCCGTAGGACACGGGGAGCCGGCGGGACTGTGGGGGATTGGGGACCCCCCACAGTCCCCAATGAGAGGGCCAGCCCCGGGGGATGGGGTCCCCGGGGCAAGTAGTGGCCCGGGAGGGGGCCACGCGGCCCCCTCCCCAAAAAAAAAAAAAACGATCGGGCCCGCAGGCCCCGCCCTCTTCCTTCACCACTCTGCAAACGCGCCCTGGCGCGTTTGCAGAGGGGGAACGACTCCCTTGAATACTGGGGGTCCCTGGGGGCCAACTAGCCCACCAGGAACCTCCAGTATGCGCCAGGGGCTGCCTTGCAGAGAGGTGTACAGAGGCCACGCCCCTTTTTACACCTCTCTGCGTCCCAAAACGCGTTTTCCCCATGCAATTTTCCATAGGAAACTTTAGACACGGCTACAGCCCGAACTGCTGAACGGAATTACACCAAATTTGGCAAAGAGGTAGTTCTTGGTTCAGAAAGAACCCTTTTGTTAAATGGTGTAAATCCGTTCAGTAGTTGCTGAGAAAATGAAAAGTAAAAAAGATAGATATATCTAGGGCCGCGGATCCTCCCGAGCACGAGCTTTATGTTAATTGGCTGTCAACACTCCAAACCAGGAAGTGTTGGCAGCTATTTTGTCCCTCGGTAGAACCGAGGGACAGAAACAAGTGCGCAAAGCGCACAAAGGGGGCAGGGTAGAAACACCCTGACCCCTTAGGTCTGCTCAGGGGGTCCCACAAGGACCCCCTGGGCAAAAAAAAAATTTTTTTTTTTTTTTTTTAAATCGGCAGGATGCGCTCAGGGAGCGCGAACCCTCCCGCAGCCCCGGGGACCACCACCTCCCCGGGGCTTTTTTTTTTTAATTAAAAACCTGTGTGGGGGGGCTCCAGCCCCCCCACACGCCCCGGGGACCACCACCTCCCCGGGGCACTAAGAAAAATTACAATGGGCCCCCCTCCTGGAGCCCTTGATGGCCCTGGGGACCACCACCCCCCAGGGCCGGCTCCTGCAGTGTCCCGGGGTGCCTACCCCGGGACACTGCTGTTTGCAATGACAGGACGGAGCCTCGCGGCTCCCGTCCTGTCATTGCAAACTTGCTTTGGATATTGGAAGAGAGAGCAGGAAACCTGCTCTCTCTTCCAATATCCAAAGCCGACTGCTTTCCACATGGGGAGCAGCATGTTAGCTGCTCCCCATGTGTAAAGCAATGCCGGCTCCCGTAGGACACGGGGAGCCGGCGGGACTGTGGGGGATTGGGGACCCCCACAGTCCCCAATGAAGGGCCAGCCCCGGGGGATGGGGTCCCCGGGGCAAGTAGTGGCCGGGAGGGGGCCACGCGGCCCCCTCCCCAAAAAAAACAAAACGATCGGGCCCGCAGGCCCCGCCCTCTTCCTTCACCACTCTGCAAACGCGCCCTGGCGCGTTTGCAGAGGGGGAACGAATTCCCCTTGAATACTGGGGGTCCTGGGGCCAACTAGCCCACCAGGAACCTCCAGTATGCGCCAGGGGGCTGCCTTGCAGAGAGGTGTACAGAGGCCACGCCCCTTTTACACCTCTCTGCAACGCAGCTCTATGGCGCTTTTTGGAGGTATATGGTGGGCTAGTTGCACCCCAGGGACCCTCAGGATTCAAGGGGAGTTAATCCCCCGACTTAAAACGCGCCACGGGCGCGTTTGCACAGTGGTGAAGGGAGGGGCGGGGCTTCAGGTGACATGTGTGTAAACAGGCCCCGTGGCGCGTTTTAAGATGGGGAATTAAATCCTCTTCAATCCTGAGGGTCCCTGGGGGCCAACTAGCCCAACAGGTATGTCCAGAAAGCGCCACAGAGCTGCGTTGCAGAGAGGTGTAAAAGGGGTGTGGCCTCTGTACATGTCTCTGCAACGCAGCCCCTGGCGCATACTGGAGGTTCCTGGTGGGCTAGTTGGCCCGTAGGGACCCTCATGATTCAAGGGGACTTAATCCCCCAACTTAAAACGCACCACGGGGCGCGTTTGCACAGATGTCACCTCAGGCCCCGCCCCTCCCTTCACCATTGTGCAAATATTCCTCTAAAATCAGCCGAAATCCGAATTCCGATTTACTCACCTGTTATCAGGAGAGACCTCAGTGCTGCATCTTTCAGCCCAGTACTGATCCTCAAAAGTAATTTTAACCGTACTTACCGGTAACTTGAATTTCCTTCATAGGCTAACATTGACTGGTTTCACTTGGAAATTCTTCTAAGTGTGGAGTTTTGGAACTTTAAAATATTCCTCTAAAATCAGCCGAAATACGAATTCCGATTTACTCACCTGTTATCAGGAGAGACCTCAGTGCTGCATCTTTCAGCCCAGTACTGATCCTCAAAAGTAATTTTAACCGTACTTACCGGTAACTTGAATTTCCTTCATAGGCTAACATTGACTGGTTTCACTTAAAAATTCTTCTAAGTGTGGAGTTTTGGAACTTTAAAATATTCCTCTAAAATCAGCCGAAATACGAATTCCGATTTACTCACCTGCTATCAGGAGAGACCTCAGTGCTGCATCTTTCAGCCCAGTACTGGTCCTGAAAAGTAATTTTAACCGTACTTACCGGTAACTTGAATTTCCTTCATAGGCTAACATTGACTGGTTTCACTTGGAAATTCTTCTAAGTGTGGAGTTTTGGAACTTTAAAATATTCCTCTAAAATCAGCCGAAATACGAATTCCGATTTACTCACCTGTTATCAGGAGAGACCTCAGTGCTGCATCTTTCAGCCCAGTACTGATCCTCAAAAGTAATTTTAACCGTACTTACCAGTAACTTGAATTTCCTTCCATAGGATATCATTGACTGCTTTTTGCTTAAAAAGTTTCTAAGTGTTGATTTTTGAAACATACAAATATTCCTCTAAAATCAGCCGAAATCCGAATTCAGATTTACTCACCTGTTATCAGGAGAGACCTCAGTGCTGCATCTTTCAGCCCAGTACTGATCCTCAAAAGTAATTTTAACCGTACTTACCAGTAACTTGAATTTCCTTCCATAGGATATCATTGACTGCTTTTTGCTGAAAAGTTTCTAAGTGTTGATTTTTGAAACGTACAAATATTCCTCTAAAATCAGCCGAAATCCGAATTTAGATTTACTCACCTGTTATCAGGAGAGACCTCAGTGCTGCATCTTTCAGCCCAGTACTGGTCCTGAAAAGTAATTTTAACCGTACTTACCAGTAACTTGAATTTCCTTACATAGGCTAACATTGACTGGTTTCACTTGGAAATTCTTCTAAGTGTGGAGTTTTGGAACTTTAAAATATTCCTCTAAAATCAGCCGAAATACGAATTCCGATTTACTCACCTGTTATCAGGAGAGACCTCAGTGCTGCATCTTTCAGCCCAGTACTGATCCTCAAAAGTAATTTTAACCGTACTTACCGGTAACTTGAATTTCCTTCATAGGCTAACATTGACTGGTTTCACTTGGAAATTCTTCTAAGTGTGGAGTTTTGGAACTTTAAAATATTCCTCTAAAATCAGCCGAAATACGAATTCCGATTTACTCACCTGTTATCAGGAGAGACCTCAGTGCTGCATCTTTCAGCCCAGTACTGATCCTCAAAAGTAATTTTAACCGTACTTACCGGTAACTTGAATTTCCTTCATAGGCTAACATTGACTGGTTTCACTTAAAAATTCTTCTAAGTGTGGAGTTTTGGAACTTTAAAATATTCCTCTAAAATCAGCCGAAATACGAATTCCGATTTACTCACCTGCTATCAGGAGAGACCTCAGTGCTGCATCTTTCAGCCCAGTATAGGTCCTGAAAAGTAATTTTAACCGTACTTACCGGTAACTTGAATTTCCTTCATAGGCTAACATTGACTGGTTTCACTTGGAAATTCTTCTAAGTGTGGAGTTTTGGAACTTTAAAATATTCCTCTAAAATCAGCCGAAATACGAATTCCGATTTACTCACCTGTCATCAGGAGAGACCTCAGTGCTGCATCTTTCAGCCCAGTACTGATCCTCAAAAGTAATTTTAACCGTACTTACCAGTAACTTGAATTTCCTTCCATAGGATATCATTGACTGCTTTTTGCTTGAAAAGTTTCTAAGTGTTGATTTTTGAAACATACAAATATTCCTCTAAAATCAGCCGAAATCCGAATTCAGATTTACTCACCTGTTATCAGGAGAGACCTCAGTGCTGCATCTTTCAGCCCAGTACTGATCCTCAAAAGTAATTTTAACCGTACTTACCAGTAACTTGAATTTCCTTCCATAGGATATCATTGACTGCTTTTTGCTGAAAAAGTTTCTAAGTGTTGATTTTTGAAACGTACAAATATTCCTCTAAAATCAGCCGAAATCCGAATTTAGATTTACTCACCTGTTATCAGGAGAGACCTCAGTGCTGCATCTTTCAGCCCAGTACTGGTCCTGAAAAGTAATTTTAACCGTACTTACCAGTAACTTGAATTTCCTTACATAGGCTAACATTGACTGGTTTCACTTGGAAATTCTTCTAAGTGTGGAGTTTTGGAACTTTAAAATATTCCTCTAAAATCAGCCGAAATACGAATTCCGATTTACTCACCTGTTATCAGGAGAGACCTCAGTGCTGCATCTTTCAGCCCAGTACTGATCCTCAAAAGTAATTTTAACCATACTTACCGGTAACTTGAATTTCCTTCATAGGCTAACATTGACTGGTTTCACTTGGAAATTCTTCTAAGTGTGGAGTTTTGGAACTTTAAAATATTCCTCTAAAATCAGCCGAAATACGAATTCCGATTTACTCACCTGCTATCAGGAGAGACCTCAGTGCTGCATCTTTCAGCCCAGTACTGGTCCTGAAAAGTAATTTTAACCATACTTACCAGTAACTTGAATTTCCTTCCATAGGATATCATTGCCTGCTTTTTGCTGAAAAAGTTTCTAAGTGTTGATTTTTGAAACATACAAATATTCCTCTAAAATCAGCCGAAATCCGAATTCTGATTTACTCACCTGTTATCAGGACAGACCTCAGTGCTGCATCTTTCAGCCCAGTACTGGTCCTGAAAAGTAATTTTAACCGTACTTACCAGTAACTTGAATTTCCTTCCATAGGCTAACATTGACTGGTTTCACTTGGAAATTCTTCTAAGTGTGGAGTTTTGGAACTTTAAAATATTCATCTAAAATCAGCCGAAATACGAATTCCGATTTACTCATCTGTTATCAGGAGAGACCTCAGTGCTGCATCTTTCAGCCCAGTACTGATCCTCAAAAGTAATTTTAACCGTACTTACCAGTAACTTGAATTTCCTTCCATAGGATATCATTGCCTGCTTTTTGCTGAAAAAGTTTCTAAGTGTTGATTTTTGAAACATACAAATATTCCTCTAAAATCAGCCGAAATACGAATTCCGATTTACTCACCTGTTATAAGGAGAGACCTCAGTGCTGTATCTTTCAGCCCAGTACTGGTCCTGAAAAGTAATTTTAACCGTACTTACCAGTAACTTATATTTTCTTCCATAGGAATCCATTGTCTGGTTTTCAGCAGAAAAGTTTCAAAGTGTCGATTTTCACAAACTACAAATATTCCTTAAAAATCGCCTGTATGACTTAAACGCATTCTTTCAACTGTTTACAGGAGATGCACCAGTGCTGGATCCAGGATCCAACACTGAGTAAGAAAAAGTAACGATAACAGTTTTTACCTGCTAAGTGAATTTCCTTCCATAGGATAACATTGGTGATTCTATGAGAAAAAGTTTCTAAGTGTCAACTTTTAAAATACAATAATATTCCTTAAAAATCACGACTGTAACCAAAACGCTTTTACTCAACTGTTTTCAGGAGATGTACCAGGACTGAATCTAGGATCCAGTCCTGTGGTTAGAAAAGTAATCCATAAAGTAACTAATTGCATTTAACTAGAAATTCACATTGAGCTGAATGTTGCATTGTGTTTGAAAATGTGTTGCCCATTGCAACAACTGTAACTACTGTACTTAAAAGTCTATTGCCTATGTGCAAAGTATTTAAACTAAAGTAATTCATTCTGAGAAAGTATTTTTGTAATGTAATGTATAAAGTAATTACAATGTAATTTAAAAAATAAAATATGCAAAAGAAATTGTTTCTAAAAATGTAGTAAATCAGTATGAAAAAAATTAATATAAAAATTAATACATTTAAAAATTGTCATTTAAAAACCTTTGAAATTCACTGAAAAAACCGTAGGTTTCAGGCACGTTATAGTTACAAATTAGCATTTTAAAACCTTTGAAATTCACTGAAAAAACCATAGGTTTCAGACACGTTATAGTTAGAAATTAGCATTTAAAAACCTTTGAAATTCACTGAAAAAACCAGAGGTTTTAGGGACAGTTATAGTTAGTTGGACATTGCACTCGTACAAAACCCGTGAAATTCCCCCGTTATAGTTAGTTCAGCTAACTATAACTCGCGCCTCGCAATGCACTGCTGATGACGTCACATATTACATCACTCATGACATGGTCAGTGACATCACTGATGACATCACTGATGACATCTCAAATGACATCACTGATGACATCATCCACGTGATAATCTGATGCAGCTCCTCACACCCTAATATAACCTTTGATACACCCAATCTAAATTACAGAGTGCCATTCGCAAAACCATAGACACTCCAACACCAATAACTACATACCCACTCACTGATTCTTAGGTCTACACACACACATCCACTCACTCACCCGTACAGTCACTCATACTTATGGTCACTCAGTACAGGACTATCATATGCACTCTTACTCCTATATAGACACTCAAACACCGCCACTCATCCATAGAGGTACTCACACACCTAGTCAGTCATGCAAATAATTAAACACACTGCCATTTACTCACCTATACAGTTATACACACACCAGCTCACTTAATCATACAAATACTAGCACATTGTTACGCTCTTATACAATCACTGATACAAGCACACACTCATCCATACAGCCGCTATCACAATCACTCACTCTCGCTTATAGCTATTTATATACTCCAATACACATATATACTGCCTTTCACATATTTAGTTACTCACACATGTACCACTGGGACATACATTCACTCACTAACACACTCTTACACACACTTACCCACCCATACAGTCTATCACAGATGCACTCTTGAAACCATCCACCCAGTGAATCACCCACTCACACATCTATGCACAGTCGCACACACCCCATCCACACAAACACTCAGGCACCCATACAGATACTCATAGAACCAATAAATAACCCATATAGACACTCATGTAGCTATTCGCAAATCCATGCATCCACTTACACACCAACAGACGGATACAGACATTCACACAGTTTAGTCACTAACCCATGCATTCAGTAAGATACGTTTAATCACTCACTTGTAGAGTCAGTCACGCACGTACTAAATCATCCATTCAGACACTTATACACCCACTCATTCTTCAATACGCCTTTCCCTATATATATTAAACATATTTAAACTTTACAGAAACACACAGTCACTGGATGATGTCATCAGTGATGTCATTTGAGATGTCATCAGTGATGTCATTTGAGATGTCATCAGTGATGTCATCAGTGATGTCACTGACCATGTCATGAGTGATGTAATATGTGACGTCATCAGCAGTGCATTGCGTGGGCGCGAGTTATAGTTAGCTGAACTAACTATAACGGGGAATTTCACGGGTTTTGTACGAGTGCAATGTCCAACTAACTATAACTGTCCCTAAAACCTCTGGTTTTTTCAGTGAATTTCAAAGGTTTTTTAAATGCTAATTTCTAACTATAACGTGTCTGAAACCTATGGTTTTTTCAGTGAATTTCAAAGGTTTTTAAAATGCTAATTTGTAACTATAACGTGCCTGAAACCTACGGTTTTTTCAGTGAATATATATATATATATATACACACATACATATACACACACATATATATATATTAATTTAAAGGTGGTGTGTAACTTATAAATGTACGGTATAACTATATGTATATATATATATTCACTGAAAAAACCATAGGTTTCAGGGACGTTATAGTTAGAAATTAGCATTTAAAAACCTTAGAAATTCACTGAAAAAACCACAGGTTTCAGGGACGTTGTAGTTAGTTGGACATTTCACTCATACAAAACTAGAGAAATTCGGCCTCTATAGTTAGTTGAGCTAACTATAACTCGCGCCCCCGCAATGCACTGCTGATGACTTCACATATTACATCATTGATGACATGGTTAGTGACATCACTGATGACATCACTGATGACATTTCAAATGACATCACTGATGACATCACTGATGATATCATCAAGTGACTGTGCATTTCTGTAAAGTTTAAATATGTTTTATATATATATGCCAAGGTGTATTGAAGAATGAGTGGATGTATAAGTGTCTGAATGGATGATTTAGTAGGTGCGTGACTGACTGTATAAGTGAGTGATTAAACATGTCTTACTGAATGCATGGGTTAGTGACTAAACTGTGTGAATGTCTGTATCAGTCTGTCAGTTGGTATGTAAGCGGCTGCATGGGTTGTTGAGTAGCTACATGAGTGTCTATATGGGTTTTTGATTGGTTGTCTGAGTATCTGTATGGGTGCCTGAGTGTCTGTGTGGGTGGATGGGGTGTGTGACTTTGTGCATAGATGTGTGAGTGGGTGATTCACTGGGTGTATGGGTTCAAGAGTGCATCTGTGAAGGGCTTTATGGGTAGGTGAGTATGTGTATGGGTGCGTTAGTGAGTGAATGGATATCTTAGTGGTACATGTGTGAGTAACTACATATGTGAAAGGCAGTATATTTGAGTGTTGGAGTATATAAATGACTATATGTGAGAGTGAGTGATTGTGAGTGTAGATGTATGAATGAGTGTGTGCTTGTGTCAGTGATTGTAGAAGAGAGTAAGTATGTGTTAGTATCTGTATGAATAAGTGAGGTGGTGTGTGTGTATAACTGTATAGGTGAGTAAATGGGAGTGTGAATTATTCTTTGCATGACTGACTAGGTGTGTGAGTAACTCTATGGAAGAGTGGTGGTGTGTGAGTGTCTGTATAGGTATATGAGTGCATATGATAGTGCTGTATTGATGAGTGACTGCATGTATGAGTGACTGTATGGGAGAATGAATGGATGTGTGTGTAGATCTAGGAATCAGTGAGTGGGTATGTAGTAACTGGTATTGGTGTGTCTATGGTTTCGAAAATGGTAGTCTGTATTTTAGAGTGGGTGTATCAAAGGTTATATTAGTGTGTGAGAAGGTGCATCAGATTATCACGTGGATGATGTCATCAGTGATGTCATTTGAGATGTCATCAGTGATGTCATCAGTGATGTCACTGACCATGTCATGAATGATGTAATATGTGACGTCATCAGCAGTGCATTGCGGGGCGCGAGTTATAGTTAGCTCAACTAACTATAATGGCTGAATTTCTCTGGTTTTGCATGAGTGAAATGTCCAACTAACTATAACGTCCCTGAAACCTGTGGTTTTTTCAGTGAATTTCTAAGGTTTTTTAAATGCTAATTTCTAACTATAACGTCCCTGAAACCTATGGTTTTTTCAGTGAATTTCAAAGGTTTTTTAAATGCTAATTTCTAACTATAACGGCTCTGAAACCTATGGTTTTTTCAGTGAATTTCTAAGGTTTTTTAAATGCTAATTTCTAACTATGCCTACAGAGGTAGGACATGTGCAGAAAGAGGAAGAAAGGCACAGAAAGACGCAAGAGAAATGCAGAAAGAGGCAACAGAAGTCCAGAAAGAGGAAGAAAGGTGCAGAAAGAAGCAAGAGATATGCAGAAAGAACCAACAGAGGTGCAGAAAGAGACCTTGTTGCAAAGTCATCCTGTGCCCCCAACTTTTTGCTGACTGGTACTGGTGGTAACTGATGCTGACTAACCAGGCCCAGAGCCAGTGCTATGCTGAAAGACACTTAGAATACAGTGCAAACAACTACATACACTAGGGTACACTATGGGTTGGGGTACCCCCGTGATTAGCATGACCTCCCCTGTAAGGCCCTAGTACATAATAGGGATGGGGGATTAAAACTACCTCTAAGTCAGAGGTGCAGAAAGAGGCAAGAGAAGTGCAGAAAGAAGCAACAGAGGTGCTGAAAAAGGCAAGAGAGGTACAGAAAGAAGCAAGTGAAGTGCAGAAAGAGGCAAGAGAGGTGAAGAAAGAGGCAAGAGAGGTGCAGAAACAGGCAAGAAAGGTACAGAAAGAGGGAACAGGGGTGCAGAAAGAGGTAAGAGGGATACAGAAATTTGCAAGAGAGGTACAGAAAGAAGCAAGAGCAGTGCAGAAAGAAGGGAGAGAAGTGCAGAAAGAAGCAACAGAGGTGCTGAAAGAGGTTTGAAGGGTGCAGAAAGAGGCAAGAGAAGTGTGGAAAGAAGCAACAGAGGTACAGAAAGAGGCAAGAGAGGTGCAGAAACAGGCAGGAAAGGTGCAGAAAGAGGGAACAGGGGTGCAAAAAGAGGCAAGAGGGGTACAGAAAGAGGCAAGAGGAGTGCAGAAAGAAGCAAGTGAGGTGCAGAAAGAGGCAACAGAGGTGCAGAAAGATGCAAGAGAGGTACAGAAACAAGCAAGAGAAGTGCAGTAAGAGGCAAGAGAATTGCTGAAAGAAGCAACAGAGGTGTAGAAAGAAGCAAGAGAAGTGCAGAAAGAGGAAAGTGAAGTGCAGAAAAAAGCAAGAGCAGTGCAGAATGAATTAACAGAGGTGCAAAAAGAGGCAAGAGGGGTGCAGAAAGAGGTAGGAGAGGCGCACAAAGAGGCAAAAGAGGTACAGAAAGAGGCAGGAGGGGTGCAGAAAGAAGGAAGAGAAGTGCAGAAAGAAGCCACAGAGGTGCTGAAAGAGGCGCAAAGGGTGCAGAAAGAGGAAGAGAAGTGCAGTAAGAAGCAGCAGAGGTACAGAAAGAGGCAAGAGAGGTGCAGAAACAGGCAGTAAAGGTGCAGAAAGAGGGAATAGGGGTGCAGAAAGAGGCAAGAGAGGTGCAGAAAGAGAAAAGAGGGTGCAGAAAGAGGCAAGAGGGGTGAAGAAAGAAGCAAGTGAGGTGCAGAAAGAGGCAACAGAGGTACAGAAAGATGCAAGAGAGCTGCAGAAACAAGCAAGAGAAGTGCAGAAAGAGGCAAGAGAATTGCTGAAAGAAGCAACAGAGATGTGGAACGAAGCAAGAGAAGTTCAAAAACGGGCACGTGAGGTGCAGAAAGAGGCAAGAGAGGTGCAGAAAAGGGAAGAAGGGTGCAGAAAGAAGCAAGAGAGGTGCAGAAAGAGGAAAGACAAGTGCAGAAAGAGACAACAGCGGTGCAGAAAGAGACAACAGGGGTGCAGAAAGACGCAAGAGAGGTGCAGAAAGAGGCAATAGACATGCAGAAAGAAGCAACAGAGGTGCAGAAAGAGGAGAGAGAAGTGCAGAAAGAAGCAAAAGAGGTGCTCAAAGAGGCAAGAGGGGTGCAGAAAGAGGCAAGAGCAGTGCAGAAAGAACCAAGAGATGTGCAGAATGAGGCAAGAGAGGTGCAGAAAGAGGCAAGATATGTGCAGAAAAAGGGAAGAAGGGTGCAGAAAGAAGCAAAAGAAGTGCAAAAAGGCAAGTGAGGTGCAGAAGGAGGCAAGAGAACTGCAGAAACAGGCAAAATGGGTACAGAAAGAGGGAACAGGTGTGCAGACAGAGGCAAGAGAGGTGCAGAAAGAGGAAAGAGGGGTACAGAAAGAGAAAAGAGGCATGCAGAAATTTGCAACAGCGGTGCAAAAAGAAGCAAGAGCAGTGCAGAAAGAACCAACAGAGGTGCAGAAAGAGGCAAGATGGGTACAGAAAGGGTACAGAAAGAGGCAAGAAAAGTACAGAAAGAAGCAAAACAGGTGCAGAAAGAGGCAATAGAACTGCAGAAAAAGGCAAGAGAGGTGCAGAAAGAGACAGGAGAGGTGCACAAAGAGGCAAAAGGGGTACAGAAAGAGGCAAGAGGGGTGCAGAAAGAAGCAAGAGAATTGCTGAAAGAAGCAACAGAGGTGTAGAAAGAAGCAAGAGAAGCGCAGAAAGAGGCAAGTAAGATGCAGAAAGAGGGAAGAGGGGTGCAGAAAGAGGGAAGAGGGGAGTGAAAGAGACACTAGGGGTGCAGAAAAAGCAAGAGGGGTGCAGAAAGAAGCAAGAGAGGTGCAGAAAGAAACAAAAGAAGTACAGAAAAAGAGAGGCACAGAAAGAAGCAAGAGTGGCTTGCACACCATTAGGACCAATTTAACACCCACATTAAGCAATAAGTAGCAGGTGACCATTCTAGGTTTACAAAGGACCTTCTACCACGCTGTAACACTTGTCACTGCATTTTTGGTAACGTTTGAGCCGTTTGAGCTAGAAACAAGGCTTTTTTTGTTCAAATCTGCAGATTAGCAGCAGATGATGAATTATGTGGCTAATGCGCAAAATGTATAATTGTGCGAAAGTTGGTGCAGCCAAACAGTCTCATAATTCCAGTGCCCCTGCTCATACCTCTGACTAGGTCCAGAAGTGCTCCTCAGTGATTCCTTCTTTTTTTTGCCTCATTGAGTTCATAGTTTAGCTTCTATGGAAACGAGGAAGACTAAACCTGAGGTTACTACTCCACAACACAGACTACCATACCACATAATTACTCTCCGTAACACATAATCCCACTCTACCTAATTCCTATACACTAAATACCACATACTTTCTATCCACATAATTTCACTGCAAAACATACCACATAATTCCACTACACACAACCTACATTTACTCCACTCCAAGAAACATTAATAAAACACTTTTAGATTTACAATGCTAATAGCACTAACTCTTGCAAATGCGAGACCTATTACATTACAAATGCTTCTTTAACTGGTAGTCGCGTTTGCAGAGTGGTGGAGAAAGGGGGCTGGGCCTCCAACCAGCGCTCAGGAATTCCACTGCGTAGGACTTACAGGAGGTACCAGGAGGGCTACTTGGCCGCCAAAGTCCCTCAGGAGTAAAGTGGAATTCATCCCCCAACTAGTACTGTGCCAGGAGGCGCATTTGCAGAGTGGTGGAGAAAGGTGAGCGTGGCCTCCGAAGACCTCTTCGCAATCCCACAGTGTGGGAATATACTGGAGGTAACAGGAGGGGTAGTTAGCCCCTAAGGTCAACCTTGGGGGCCAAATACCCCTCCTATTACCTCCAGTAAGTCCCACACAGCAGGATTGCTAAGTTCTCATAGCAGGCCACGCCCCCTTTCCCCACCACTCTGCAAACGCACTTCCTGGCGCGCTCTTGGATGGGGATTAAAGTCCCCTTCGCTGCTGGGTGTCCTTAGAGGCAAACTACCCTACCTGATACCTCCAGTATGCCCCAGATAGTAGGATAGCTGACAGGTGGACACAGGCCATGCCCCCTTTCTCCACCACTCTGCAAACGTGCCTCCTGGCACGTTCTGGGTTGGGGAATTAAGTCCCCTTGAATCCTGAGGGTCCCTGGGGGCCAACTAGCCCACCAGGTACCTCCAGTAAGTCCCACACAGTTGGATTGCTGAGAGTGGTCTGAAGCCACGCCCCCTTTTTACACCACTCTGCAAACGAGCCTCCTGGCGCACTGCTGCTTGGGGGATGAAGTCCACTTTAGTCCTGAGGTCCTCAGGACACAAGGGGACCTCATCACCCCACCAGCAGTGCGCCAAGGGCGCGTTTGCAGAGTGGTGTAAAAAGGGACGTGACCTCGGACCACCTCTCAGCAATCCCACTGTGTGGGGCTTAGGAATAGCGAAGGGCTAGAGATCCACACTGCCATCCCCACTCCATGGTCTTTGTTTTTAGTGAGTTAAGACTCAATATGTATGCACAAGCTAAGTCGTTTAGATGCTGAGCTGTGTTCATGTGCCTGGGGAGGTGTGAATCTGAGCAGGTGTACTTCTCCGAAACCATAGAGCCTGGGGGACGGTGGTCATGTGCTGAAACGCTGCAGACGCTGAGCTGGTCTGTGTGATTTGTCACTTCATGCCATGTGTCGGTGTAGGTGCAGAGGCGTAACACAAACTGCCCCCACCCCCTGCAGGGATTACTGCAGGGGCCTTTGTTACGCCCCAGTGCACATGTGCTAAATTTATTAATATTCTATTGTGGAGCTTCGGTTTAGTACTTTGAGCAGGTGTGCACGCGCGGAGTCACAGGGGCTCTGAGATGGCATTCTTAGTGCTCTCAGACCTCTTTGTTGGTGTTCACGTGCTCAGTCACTCGAGCCTCAGCGTTGGTCTGTGAGTGCTCAGATATCTGAAGTTCGTAGCTGCAGTACAGTATAATGTGTATGTTACGTCAGGCGAGGTAGTGTGCAGCTGTTGTCGTTCTGAGCTACTGTGTTCAGTCAGTTTTAGGCTCTGAGCTAGTGTATGTGCGCTTATTCACTCTCTACATGGCGCTTATTGTGTATTAGTAGCATAGATCACTAGCACATTTCCCCCGGGACCTGGCCCACCCGGGGGCTTATAGAAAACGAAGCGGGGGCCCCCGCTTCTAGTTTTTTTTTGTTGTTGCCGGATTCGCGCACCCAGCACGAATTCGGCGGATTCTTTTTTTAAAAGATGATTTTTTTGGCCCTGAGTAGGCCTAGGGGGTCAGGGTGTTTCTACCCTGCCCTCTTTCCTTGTTTTTTATCTTTGTTTTACTGTTTTCTAGTGACTCGGTTACCGAGTCACAAGATGGCTGCCAACACTTCCTGGTTGGTTTGGAGTGTTGCCAGCCAATCAGAATCAAGCTCGTGCTCGGGAGGGTTCGCGAATCCTCCTCGGTGCTCAGATATCGATATTTTTATTTTTTAATTTCTCAGGAACTACTGAACGGATTTACACCATTTTAAAAAAGCACGCTTTCTAGACCAAGACTTACCTTTTTGCCAAATTTGGTGTAATTCTGTTCAGCAGTTCGTAAAGTTTCCTATGTAAATTAACATGGAGAAAACACGTTTTGGGACCCCCTTTTTTCTCGGCCCCCGCTTGACGAATCACCCCGAAACAATCAAGACAGGAGCTGACCGGAGCGCCCCATTAGTTTTGGAAATTTTGCGAAGATTCGTCAACCGGCGCCAAAGATATTGGCAAATCAAAAAACACTTTTCCTATGGAAACTAGGTCCTAACTATAACTACCTACTGGCCAGTAGGTAGTTATAGTTAGGACTTGATTTCTATTAAAAAGCTGTTTTCAGTTGCCTATATCTTTGGCACCAGTTGACGAATCTTCATGAAATTTAAAAAGACATTTAGATCTTCTTCAAAGTTAGTATCCATCAAAAACAATTCCACTGCTTCCATACCTAGGTCGTGGGGGACCGAAGTAAACAGTGATCTTACGTCGATGGTGCAGAGTATCAGGTTGATACTTGAGCTCCTACATTTTACACTGTATCATAGTTACTTCTTCTAGAATAACAAATACTTTTTGAAGCATACCAGCAATTCCATTGGAAACTGTGCTGCCCCAAGCAATGCGAATTTCTTTATGCATAAGTTTGAATTGGACAACATTCTCACCAAAAAAGTATGGCAACGCAATCTCATGACCTTCTTGAGGTACATTGAATATATTTTCATTCTATAGAAAGGGTCTAAAACAGAATTAGACTAAGGACTCACTTGAGACCAATGTTTACAGGAAGAATACAGATTGCAATAACCTGTTACATTTCAACAGTTTCCACTAAAATTCACTCAAGGCCCATTTACCATATTCACAACTATTCAGAGTCAAAAGGATAATTTCTAACCCGGACAATTTAAATGAAAGTAACAACAGCATGGTGGAAAAGTTTAAATTCCGAGGTTACCCAGATGTCATCCTCAATAAAGCCATTGAGAGAGCCAGCAACAAAACTAGAGTACAACTCTTGACACCTAAACTTACTCAAGATGAAACCAAGAGAATGGTATATGTCTTGAAATTTTCAACCAGTAGTGCAAAACTCAAAAGAAGTATCTTGAAATACTGACCTATGTTGCAAACAGAGAATGACTTCAGAGGAATCTTCTCTCAGCCTCCTCTTTACACTTATGAATGAGGGAAGATTCTCAAAGGATTACTAAAAGCCAAAGAAAGTTCCAAAAAAAAGTCTGATCACAAAGGAAAAATCCCTTGCCTGAATGGCAATAACTGTATCAGTATAATACGAGGGATCTTTGTTACCCATCCGTTGAAAGGCACAAAAATTAAGCTACACAGTACTACTAGTCCTGACTCAAAGAATGTTGTGTATTTATTGAAATGCCCGTGCAGCCTAGCATACATCAGGAAAACCGAGCGCAAGATCAAAGTTCGAGTTAATGAACACAAAAGCAACATCTGTACAAAAAACATCATATCAACCGTGGCTTTATATTTTGGGATGAACTGCCATAACATCTGCCAACTCCGGTTTATGGTACGGGAAGTGGTACTATTACAAGATGGAGTAGACAATCGGAAACATCTTCTCCAAAGAGAAACATATTTTATCAAGAGACTAGACACATTAATTCAGAATGGTGTAAATGATCGCATTGAATTCAGTTGCTTTCTGTAAACTGCACCTCAACTTCATGGTCCAGGACACACCACATTGTCCTCACTGGACAGACATGTCCCTCAGACTCACTGTTCACTGCTGTTTACATCA
This sequence comes from Calotriton arnoldi, assembly GCA_963921515.1. Classification (NCBI taxonomy): domain Eukaryota; kingdom Metazoa; phylum Chordata; class Amphibia; order Caudata; family Salamandridae; genus Calotriton; species Calotriton arnoldi. The sequence continues at coordinate 23,847 of CAWUFW010021862.1, read as the reverse complement.
TTTATCTGTACCTTAAAGTGTTCACTGAGACTTTGTATTCTTAAACGCTGACTCACATTCACTTTTTTGTTACTTTTGATTTACACCGACTCAGCTAAACTGAGTAGGCATAGCATATTCATAGCCACAATCTAGACTTAGTAATGGGACCTGGGACACACTCACAGTCACTCTGAATTAACATGTTACACTCACAGCCATATTTCAAAGTTGAGCCAACTTGGTACCCCTATGGCTACTATGCAGAACCGAATAAGCTCATAATCATCTGATGTTTAGACACATGACTATTCAGCAACATTACCAAACACACACCGATATCAGCATGCCTCACATGATATACAGTGTAATCTATGAGGGTATTTATTCTGTCATTATGTGCGGTTACCGGTATGCAATGTACTTGCAAGTGTTCTAATGTTGGACAAAGGTTTGTGGACTTTTACCTTTGACTGCGGCAACTGTGTGTTCACATTTATATTTAGTTTCATTTTAGTCTTCCGTTAGACTATCAACGATTACACTCAGATTAGTATGTTTCATATGAAATGTACCTCAATTTCAGAGGTTAATTAACCATATTATCTAATTTCATTATGTGCTGTCATATGATTGCAATGTACAAAATAGTGTTTTAATGCTCAGTATGTTGACTTTTACCATTCATTGATGGCAGCAACTGTTTGTTCATTCTTAGTCCCTTATTTATGTCTCATGCTCCAATGCAAAAAATTCACCAACACTAACATTTTTACTAGCCAAACATGGCGACGGACTTGAACTTGACGGAATCCTCACATCTAGTACTCAGAGTACTATGCTCACGGTAAGAAGCATTGCTGAGTCTCCACTATAATAGTGTAGCCATGTCAGCATTTGGCATTTAAGGATTGCAATCATAAGTATTTTATTTGGGAATTTTTAACATCGTTGCTCGCACATTATTGGCAAACGCGTTTGAATCCATACTCATGAGCACTTTGCACCACTCGATATTCATTGGCACAATTTTCTTTTGATTGAATGTGACTATTCACACGTCTTTTCGCTTATTTTAGCACAGAGAATGCATTCACATGCATGAGTACCATTGACACCTGCCATTTATTGGCACCATCGAGACATTCAAATAATTGCTTGCTTGGCATCACTTACACAATTCGATCGTTCGATTATTTTGGCATCTTGCATTACACTGTTTATTTATTTAATTGTTGAGTACAGGGGGCACTATCTGAGTTATGATTCACTAGTTTTTCTCAGTATCTCTCAGCAGACACTCTCAGTATTCATTGGCGCTATGGTTTATATAGCACCCGGCTAATATCATCACAGGACCTTGGTGATGTGAAGGACTCCAAGTTATATAATCCATTGGACCCACTTGAGACCTTGTTCTCATTTCCCTTTTCATTACCCTACCGAGTTTACCATACCCTGAAGAAGGGTATCCAGCCAGAAATGCTTTTGAAGCTTGAAAATGTAAATATTGATTTGTATATAAATGGAAATGATTGGAATGTATTGAATTTCATATTCCTGGAAATTAATTAAAAAGGAAAATAATTCAAGAATCAATCAAACAGCTTTTGGAATATTTTCTATTGAAACTGATGAACTTATTTACATCCCCTCTCAGGATTGAAGTGGTGGACTGGGGACGCTTTCCCCTGTGGGAAGCACATCGTTATGTTTCAGTCACACCTATGATCAGAAGGCGATACCCTATTGCACGGAAGTAAAATGGATAGAATTTATTACACTATTCATGAACATAGGAGCGCTCCAGCCATCTCTTTGATATTCAAACTTCATTTAGCACACTAAACTAGACAACTTCCTCCATGGTATGTTGTGGTAAAGACACATCTGCTGTCTGGGCTTTGTGTCTGACACAATATGTGTGCCTCATGCACAATGCACCTTGAAGCATGTCTTTGCTCAATCTTTTTGGTTATTGTTTGAGCATCACGAGTCCAGCCGGAGTAGTCCAGACAAGTGCTAAGAACGCGGAGTGCCACTATATATGGCATATCAATGCATTGCATTACTCAGCGCATGAGAGGGATTCCTTGAGCTTTGCATGTGGGTGGGCATTCAAATCAGATGGTCATATGTGCATTTACTGACAGGTGACACCAGGCAAACATGCTAAGCGTCAGTGAGTACTACCTTCACAGAAGTGATGACATGTAGTTAGGCCTTGATATCTTATCTTTACTTTGCTTGTCTTTGTGTCCTGTGTACAGTAGCAGACATAGATGAAGCACTAGGGCTAACAGCATTTTTGGGTTAACAGTAAAATGCACCATCACAGTCACATCCATTCCTGCATGTAATAGTTGTATCCTTGCCTCATGGGGTAAGTGTGCCTGCATTGGGCCTAGATGGCCAATCCAGCCCTGGCACAGACCAAGAGTAAACATTGTTAAGTGTTATGTTAGATACCGTACTTATCTTGCTATGTGCTTGCAAACATTCATGTGGCATAGGGAGACTATCTGTGCTGCACTGTGTGGCCATGTCCATTATATGCCCCTCTGTTTACACTCTCAAGCAAACATGTAAATTTCAATATTTTCTTCACAACATCCCTGATGATAGATGAAGTTGGTTTCACATAAAGTATCTGGGCTAACAAAAATCACAAAGATCCGTCCACAATTTCACTAAAAACACTACACACAGAAAGAACAGTGGTGATATATTGATTAAGTGAGTCGACCCTCAAAGCACATCAACCTTTGATTTCAAATTATTCAACTGTCTTATTAGATGCAATAAAAGGATCACAAGTGAAACTACTTATATTTAGTTAAAGTAAAAGGTAGCCACATTTTTATTTGTTTGCCCTTTTCTCTGCATTCAAAATACCTTAGCTTTCCATGTAAGATATTGTGCTTCTTGGCTTTCTTTTCTTCCTGATAGCATTTGACCTTCCTCACTACTAAGAAATATTTTCTTTAGCTGGGGAGCAAGGACAAATAGCTCCTTTGAAAAATCTAATATGAGCATTTTCTGCTCGCACTTAATCTGCAAGGACACACATGGTGATGACAAAGAATGGTAAGAATGTAGTGTTTTTGTTGCCAAAATTGTTGCCTCCAAGTGCATTGTTTGAGCATAATAGGCCAATGCAAATAGATATTGTGAAAAAGAAACAAGACATATATAATTGTATGTCTGTTCTAACTAAGGCCAATGCATTCAATCATCTTTACAGCTTCCAATGGAATTGAGAGCTTATCTCTAGGCATGCATGTGAAGATGCGATAAAAGAATAGATATAGCATGGATTCTAGACACCTGTTAGTTGAGGTCGTGACTAGAAACAGGGAGGAGATGATAATGTGTTTGGAGCCAGGCCAGATCCTTTCTGCCTATTAAGGGCATAGAAGACTATCTGCAGAACCTTGACTGAACTCTTAACCATCACAAAGACGTGTATAGGGGAAGTCAGAAATGGTTTGATGGTGTCTGGTCTCATGCACACAGATGTCTTATATATGCTCTCAAGAAGACACTTAGGGATGTGGAGAAAACGGGTCTATGTAGATTGAAGTATAAACAGGTGATCAAAAGGCAGAAGATAGCTATAAGGCAGGAAGACTAGTAGCAATTATGTGAGGCCAGTAGAAGGAATGACACCTGCTTTTTCTGGAAAACTGTAAATGCTCCCTTTTTTGGAGACAGACACAATACCATTATGGACACAGCTATCCCCCCACATATGTGGGTCAAGCATTTCTCAAAGGTCTATCACAGTTGCACTGAATCGGCAGCAGTGACCTTGCACCCATTACTTTGGGAAATGTCAAATCGAATGGAGCCCAAAGAACAAGGCCCCAGATCCTGACGTTGTACCACTTAATGTATTTAAGGACAACATAGGTTTATGGGCTCCCTCAATTGTTTATACATTAATGAGCGCAGTCACAATAAGTCCCCCTAACTTATGGTTGAATTTCATCATCTTCCCCATTTATAAGAAGGGTGAGAGAGCCAACCCTCGCTGCTAAAAAAACAATTTCTTTAATTGATTCAACAGCAAAGGTACTGGGCAAAATTATTTTCGATCGATACGAGGACTGGGTATCAGAAAATGCTATTCTCCCCACTGTTCAGTACAGGTTCATAAAGGGTCTAGGTACCGTAGATAAATGCCTGAACCTCCACTTATTTCTCAGCAAGTATGCCATGAGGAAGAGCGGTTGCTCTTAGCGATTATGGACCCCAGCTACGCATTTGATTGTGTTTTATTTATTTAATTTGCTATGATCTTTCCTGATGAGTCAAAGATGATTGAGTGTTTCTTCCACACAGCGTTGGGTTATTTATTTGTCATTTTAATATTTTAAGTTTTTGTGCTCAAGCTACCTTATGAACTAATCTCCACAAATCGATTACTTGATAGCCACTGTTAATATCTCCTCCACCCGCACAAGTCACTTTATGAATCATTTTATGTAATTCTTGTCAAAATTATTGCTCAGTTTTTATTATTATTGAGTCACATGCTATGCACTCTTTTATGGTTGTTTGATCCAAATAAAGATTATTTGATTTTGATTTTGATATAGCATAAGTTTTCTGAACATGTTCCACAAAGCCATTTGCATATGTAAATCTGACTGGCATATGCAAATGGCTAGATTTATGACAGCAAATGTATTTATAGAAGGTGACTTTGAGGTCATAAACCCTTTAGTTCATGCATAATATTACCCTTAATCAGATAATATTGTGCATGAGTAAATCCAATTCAAGGCATGGGATGTGGGTATTCCAGAACAGACTTTTTCTTTCAAATTTGGAAACTCCCACAAAGACTTTGTGGGTACTCCTAACGAAAGGTTTGCGAAATTCACAAAATTTGTAGAATCATAACTACACAAAATCTAAACACAAAATGATGCTTTTAGTACTTGAAATCTGTCTTTTGCACACAAATTACCCATAGACCCATTTTGCATTTGAAAGAAGCATGAAAGTTCATGCCAGGTGGCACTTGCATGAAGCCTTTTTGATTAGGGTATGACTCCGGCCTCATTCTGCCTGCCCAGTGTTTCGTAATTAACCTCACCAATCCAACTCTATCCATCCCATTCTTGTCCATCTCCCCCATTTTCTCAGCTTTCTTTTCACTTTCTTTTCCTTTTCCTTCCCTGGGATTTTTTTTTTAACTTTTCCCCCTGACTGCTTAGCTTGATTTTTTTTACCCCCTGCCCTCCTTCAGCAGATTGTGAAATGACTGGAGGAAATTAAGAATAACCAGAGGGACATTTCAAAATGACTGGACTATTTAGAGGAGCAGTTCCAATAGGAAGAGGGTGGGTCTGTTGTGGGTGGTGAGGGTGGAACAGTTGGGGGAGTGGTAGGTTTAGGATAGTTTTCTGATGGTTTAGGGAGGGAGTAGGCCTCTTGTGGGTAGTGAGGATAGGAACAGTTGGGGGAGTGTTAAGAGGTTTAGGTTAATTTTCTGAGGGTCTAGGGAGGGTGTAGGCCTTCTGTGAATGGTGAGAGTGGGAACAGTTGGTGAAGGGTAATCGGCTTAGCATAGTCCTTTGAGGGTTCAGGTAGAAGGGTGGGCCTCTTACAGGTGGTGTTATTTGAAACAGTTGAGAAAAGGGTAGGTTACGTTGGGATTGTTGTGTGCATTTTAGAGGGTTCACGCCAGGGAGAGGAGTAGGTCTATTCCATGTGGAGTGGGAGGGATTATGTCTAGCTAAATAAATATTTTATTTTTTCCTACTTATGGGTTTTTATTATTATGATTATTATTATTATGGATAGTTGTTCTTTTTTTGCTCCTTTTACATTAAAATCTGTAAAATAGGATGCTTCACCAACCTACTATCAGAACAGATGCTTTGCATCAAACAAGGCCTATCACAAAGAAATTGTCCAGTTGTCTACCCTCATTGTCCTCTTTCTTGTCTACTCTCTACTAACACCAATACAGACCTCCAGTCCCCCTCTTGCAATCAGAGTTTGGAAATTGATGATATATTACCATTACCTCTCCCTTTCATGACTTTATGTCACCTGAGTGCAACCACCTTCCCATCAGTCAGTAATAGTACTATCTGTGTTTTGCCTTCCCTCCTCATTTACTCACCATGCATCAATAAGAAGGACTACTAATTACAACAACCAATGCAAAACAGGAGATTTGCTTATATTATGCATACTTCAAATTCATAACCAGTGCCAAATTAAACCATTCCCTCCTTTCAGTTTTTACCTGAGCTGAAAGGTATTCTCTGACACCTCCCAAAGAGACTAACTGATGGTGGCCCTATATAGTCCAAGCCGTGAAGATGTCACTGGAAAAAAAGGTTTTTCTTATTTAGAAAGGAGCAGGTTAACCAGAAAAGAAGGATTCTCATTCTGCAACATGAAAATAAGACAGAACGGAATGTGTGGAAAATCACAGACAAAGACCAGCATAAATCAACACAGTGTAAAGTGAAAGCCATTTAATTTACTAAAATAAGAATAATGAACCTTCAAGCCATAGGAGCAAGTTGATTTCAGTAAAATCATCAGGTAGATGGATTCTCCATGGTGAGTAGATTGTGAAAACAAAAGTGTACACTTCCCATCCTTGGCCGACCAGTTATAATGTATTGTTTGCAATATGATGTCCCTTTCTGGCGTGGACAAGGGAGATGGTGTGGGAAAATTAGCAATTTTTTGTAACCTCACCCTGCAACAGTTTAGCATTTCTTACACTACATTCATTACGCCAAGTGTGAGATCAGACCATGGTGGAAATAGATAGCACAATAAATCTCACAACATGGGAGAAAAAGGTTTGAGTGGGTAGGAGGAATTAAGGAAATCTTCAGATAGACAAACACAGCATTCAGCAAGTCCATGAGCATAGTGCATCTGTCATGGGAGGAAGATGACAGTTAAGTGAGCCTGCTCAGTCTTTAGCATCCAACGGACTCCCAAGTTAATTATAGGTATTTCGGCGGGGGTCCAAATGGCAACAGCATACATAGTTAAAAAATGTTTATAATAAAAGTTAAGAAAAATGTATACTTACGGTGCAACCGCTTTTTCTGGCATTGTTTGTCTTTGGAACAAGGGTGAATCACAAATCAGGAGTGCCATGGATATTTCACTTCTTTGCAGAATGGAAGGTCGGTAGAGTGAGAAAAGAACATGAAAATAGTTAGGAAGCAAGTTAAACAGGGTGTGTGAGGAGCCAGAGTGCAGAGCATAAGGAAACAACAAATTAACTAAAGGCCCATTTAGTACTACTAATCCCAGAAATGAGCTGCAAATACCCTGGATGACTGATCACTCAGACAGAAAAATATGTAGCTCAGCCCAAAATCACCATGTCCTCACAACCACGTAGGATTTGCTACTCAAATCACTAGTCTGCATTATCATAATTAACGCAACCCCTTTCTATTTCCAGTCCACAGGTTTAGGCCTCTTTGAGTCATTTAGTTTCTCATATATGTAGATAGGCATTGGTCCTTCTGCATGTTGTTGATGATACTTGAAGATTTTATATCATTCAAAAAGAGGGAGACCTGTTGAACAAGAAAATAAAAAGAATTTTCATCTGAGGGCCTGATTTAGATCTCAGCGAATGGATTACTCTGTCGCAACGGTGACAGATATCCTGTAAACCTAAATCTAAATCCCATAGGACATGATGGTATTTAGATTTTGGCAGACAAGCTAACCGTCACCACTGTGACAGAGTAACCCATCCTCCGAGATGTAAATCAGGCCATTAGTCTAGCATAGGTGAGCTCAGAAGTCTCAGAAGAGCAAATAGACACTGGAGGGCCATTATCAAAATGTTAGTAGAGTAACACTCCCAGTTTTCTCCCTGAATGTAATGATCACAAAGTTTACCTCCGCTGAGCTCGTCAGATCAATCACCTGAATTGTCATTTGGCACTCATTAATGCAAGTTACCTTTTCCAAGTGCAATACCTATCTACTTGTCTATGTGTCTCTTTGAACCCCATGGAAGCAACATGCACAAGATGTGCAGTCATTTTATCTTTATTACAGGTGAGCATGGGACTGCAAGGTTAGGCATGAGAGGTAAGCATCATGCATTTGCATGAATTGGTCTTGACTAAGGAGGAATCCATTGCTGACTTAGATACCATTGATTGCACACTGAAAAGTCTGTGGTTGACCCTAAGATTTTGTTTCTTTGTCACTTCTCATGGCTCATTCAACAATCAAAAATGGCTATGTCCTCCTTCATTCTATTTCTGTGTTGTGCACAGTGGCCCAATTAAGCTTATTTACATAAGCCGTACACCAAACATAAAATGTTTTTTCTATTATTTGTTTTTTTGTGTTTTGTTACAGGAGATACTTCAGTCTTTTTCTTTCTTTTAAATCTTGAAAGTAGGTCACCTGGAGGAAGCTCGCTCACCATACTTGTGATGTCACAAAAATTGTCCTTATCTGCAGTTGTGTCTCCTGAAGCCCTCTAATTTTTGGAAATAAAATATTTATTCATTTTAATTATCATCAGTCTCTTTAAATTTTCGAGGAGAGATGCTGGTCCTTCTGACCGTAACGCTTGCCCCAGCTGCAATAAACACCAGCTCCAAGGAAACCCTGGCTGTAGGACATGCAAGATACTTTATTGCCCGCAAACTGAATTCTGGCCACTTTCAGTTTTTTCCATGCCATTAGGTCAACGGTTCTTGATCCATGTGTACGTCTTCTGTTTGGTCATCCAAGTAGTCTTGTACCATCTTCAACATCATTGTGGTGGACGTTTTCTGGTTTGAAGTTTCCTGTACCTGTGCTCTTCTCTCTGATATGAAAGTGATGCTGATGGTGTTCCACATTTAGTAGCAAGTATAGCAAAAAACAGTTCCAAGCTGAATCAAGAAAATATATATAATCAATAAATGACTTACAACAAAGATATTTAATTGCCTGGTTATGAAATGGTTCAAAGTCGAGATAATAATGTCATTTCTTAATAAATATTATAGTAATTCAATTAATCAAACAAGTGACAAGCAATTGCTATGTCAGCCCAAATAGTGCTCAGTGCTCACTAAGTGCAAGAAAATGAGAATAGTGCATATATATGTGTGTGACACAATGGAGAGAACCAATTGACATGGCAATAAATATTTGTTTGTACAGAATATCAATATCAATATCCTAACATAGATGGAGTTTTAAATCAAAAAAGTCAAATTGGCCCATTATCGATGACTTTCTGACCCATCTCTAGTACAGGGTCTTCATTAGGACTGAAAAGTTTCAAGCAGGAGCAATTTGGAGCAGTTGTCACAAGGAGCATACAGGCAAGGGTTAGCAGTACTTAGTGATGATCAGAGGCCCTGATAGTCATGGTATTGAAGCCAGATAAGGCACCAAGAGACGTGAATCATATAGACCTATATCTTTTATGAATATCGTTGTAAAAATTCTAGCTAAAATAATTGCGACAAAACTGCAGCCACTGGTGCCAGCTCTGGTACTACCAGACCAATCTGGATTTGTGCAAGACAGAGCCACGACGCATAATTTAAGAACCCTATTTGTAGTGCTGCATCAATTGAAACCTGAGTTGAAGGCAGCTGCGGTACTGCAACACGCCGCTAAGGCCTTTGACTCCATACAGTGGGGCTATATGTTCACGTGCTGAGTTGCATGGGGATCCCGCCTCCGTTTATGCAATGTGTGCGTCTGCTATACTCTGGGCGGACGGCGAGGATCTGAGTTAACAAGTTTGTGTCGAATCCTATACGTATTGGTAGAGGTACTAGGCAAGGATTCCCATTGTCACCAATGCTGTTCTCCCTCACGCTGGAGCCTCTAGCGTGTAAAATCAGGCAAAGACATGGGCAGGCTGCGCTAGGGTTCAGGCAGCGGCCGTTTTCCATATCCTTGTATGCAGATGACATGCTGCTGTATGTGAGGGAACCTGAGAAGAATCTTGCGCCCTTGCTCAGGGAATATGTGCGATTTGGAGGGTACTCAGGTCTCAATATTAAATGGGAAAATCCGTAGTGTTCCCCCTTACACAGGGCACCGCATCGCATGAGCTGGAATTCCCACTGACATGGGCTACAGAGCCCGTAAAATATTTAGGTATTTGGATACACAGGGATCTGGAAGTAGTGGCTAATATGAACTATGGCCGGGCGATTTTGAAGTCAGGTGGCTAGATGGATTTGTCTCCCTTTATCCCTCTCGGATTGTATTGCAGTCATTAAAATGACGGTATTACCTGTGAGAAGCTGGCCTGGAATATGATGTCCACTAATGTAAGTGGGCATCCTGCACCAGTCCAGGCAACCCTTATAGTGATTTAAGAGGGCTTAGAGAACCTTAGAAAGCTCTCTAAGTGGTAGTTGTGGAGAGCAGCCTTCAGGCTTAGTCCAGAAGGAGTGTAAAGCAGCTTGCTTTACCAGAATGCAATCTTATAGTATAGATTAAGTGAAAAAGAACCACAGGTATTTATAAAAATATGTATTTATTATATAATATTCTCTAACACGTTTAGATATCTCCTACCAGGAGATAAAGACAATACACACAATACTTTGCATAGAAATACAGTAAATAGCACATAATACACAGTGGGCCCCCGGGGGGGACCAAACCATATACTAAGAAAGTGGTATAAGAACCACGACTCAAGTCAAGACAATGTCGAGAGGACGTAGAAGTGCTGGGGACCCAAGGAACCACCCAAGGTGAGTGACTAGGAACCCCATGGAGAGTGTGTGCAGTGTGGGAACACGACTGCGTGCTCCGTACAAATCAATGGGTAAGTCGGGGTTGGAATTTTAAAGATTAAGGACCCTTCCCAGTGGACCCTGAAGAAACCCTGTGGAAGACAGAAGTTTGGAGAGCCACCCCACCCATGGACACCCTAGTACCCACGTTACCTGCACCGGGGAAGCCGGGTGCATTGGTGTGAAATGGTTTTGGAAACCACCGTCAAACCCAATGGAGGACTTCAGGAAAGTGCTGCTGCTGAAGAAGGAGAAAGTGTCCGGTGGAATCTGAAGGTGGATTCTAGTTGAGAGGTACCTGCAGACAGAGGTAACAGAGTCTATGTCACTTAGGAGTGACCAGGATATCTGGAAGACGAATGCCCACCAATGTAGGGAGTTGCAGGAGAGTTGACGAGGACCTTGACTCTACAGCCGTGAGGACCAGGCGATGCTGAGGAAGACCAGAAGCCATGTCGAGCTGTCCCACGTCGGATGCCGAGTGCTGAGGGGTGGTTGTCCGGCGGGATCATCAACAAGCCTTGGCAAATACAACCAATGCAGAAGTCAAAGAAGGTGCAATGTCGGAACCAGCAAGGTCCACGGGACTCACCACAAGCAGCGGAGTCAGGGCAGGCCTGAGCAATCAGGGGAGCCCAAAAGAAGCAAAGATGACCCTCAACAGGACCCACAGGCCGTAGGCACTGGAGTCGCAAGAGGACCTCAAGCAGCATTGTCAGTGAAATTGCTCCCCCTCCCTCGCAGCTTCACCATTAAGTGAGGCCTGCCCCTGCACTCTCGAGTGTTTGGTGCTCGAGGCCCTCCTCCACGCGCAGGTTCACCTGGGCCTCATCCCTGGTGGTCCAGTGGACCTCTATCTCCTTTCTCTCACCCCGTTTTTCACTCGTTTTTCTACCCTCATTTTTATTCTCCTTTCTGCACTTTTCAGCGACTTGGAGTCGCAAGAGGACCTCAAGCAGCATTGTCAGTGAAATTTCTCCCCCTCCCTCGCAGCTCCACCATTAAGTGAGGCCTGCCCCTGCACTCTCGAGTGTTTGGTGCTCGAGGCCCTCCTCCACCCGCAGGTTCACTTGGGCCTCATCCCTGGTGGTCCAGTGGACCTCTATCTCCTTTCTCTCACCCCGTTTTTCACTTGTTTTTCTACCCTCATTTTTATTCTCCTTTCTGCACTTTTCTGCATTTCTGAGTATTTCCACTCTATTTCCTCTTCCTTTATTCCTCCTTTTTCCCTCCTTTCCCGCCTGCTCTCCCCGGCGCTGCTGCCCCGCGGGCCCTCACCCCAGCACTACCAGCGCGACCAATCCAGCTCCTCTCCCCGCTCCCGCCTCCCAGCTGTACAGCCCTCCCCGACCCCTACTTAATGGCGGCCCATCTGCGCCCGTCCGCGACCCAACCGCGACCAGCGCCAGGAACCCTGGACCTCCGCACCGCCAATGCTATGACCCAGCAGCACTCCACGCACTCAACCCAGGCCGCAACAACAACTGCAAGCTAGCCTCACCAGCGGACACCCAGGGACCCTTCAGCTGTCACCGCTGCCGACAAACCCACAGCACCGCAAGGAACATAGACCCAGCACAACCCGACCGCAAGAACACACCCTAACCGAAGACCCTGCAGTGCATCCTCCTCAACGTCCGATCCCTCCACAAACATGCCACATAAATCTGGGACCTCCTCGACAGCACCACCCCGGACGTAGCATTCTTCACCGAAACCTGGACCAACACCACCTCAGGACCGGACATCGCCATCACCATCGCCATCCCCCAAGGATACAAGATCTCCAGGAAGGACCGCCCCACCCGCCCAGGAGGAGGAATTGCCATTGTCCACAAATCCACCCTCCACCTGAGCACACACCCCGACGAGCACACATACCTGTTGGAACACCTTCACTTCAAGATACTGGCCAGCCCCACCGCCACCCTCCGAGGAACCCTCATCTACCGACCCCCTGGACCCCGCGGACCCTTTGCCAACTCCATCACGGACATCATCTCCGCGCAGGCCATTGCATCCACCAACTACACCCTGCTGGGAGACCTCAACTTCCACCTCGACATTCAACTGGACCCCAACACCGCATCCCTCCTGGACAACCTCCACAACATCGGACTTCACCAGATCGTGACCGAGCCCACACACTCAGCAGGACACACCCTCAACCCCCTCTTCACTACAGGAAACTCCATCACCTTCAGCCACACCACTGAACTCCCATGGACCGACCATCGTTGCGTCCACTTCACCTTCAGAACACCCACCATCCACAGACACCAGCACCTGCTCCCACGAAGAAACTGGACCAGAATCACCGACGACCAGCTCACCTCCTCACTCAACAACTCCACCCCAACCATCGCGGAAAACGACGACCCCAACACCGCAGCCCAAACCCTGCATAGATGGATCTCGGACAGCGTCAACACCATAGCCCCCCTCAAGGAAAACAACAATACCCGCGCCAAGAAAGCCAGATGGTTCACCACCGAACTTCGAGAGTCCAGACGCACTTGCCGCCGCCTCGAAAAGGCCTGGAGGAACACTAAATCCACGGAAGCCCACAACAACTTCAGAGCCGCCACCAACGCCCACCACCAGCTCGTCAGAGAAACAAGGAAAAAAGTGATTGAAGACAGAATCTCCACCCACGCGCACAACAGCAAGGAACTCTTCAACATCATCAAGGAGTTCGCCCAACCCACCAGCGAGTCTACTGACATCCCTCCCTCACAAGACCTCTGCGACTAACTCAGCACCTTTTTCCACCACAAAATCCAGAGCATCTACGACAACTTCGATGAAGACAACCAACACACTGAGCCCTCACCAACCACCGCCGACACCCGGAAACCAGCGATTGACAACTGGACAGCCCTCACCACCGAAGACACACTGAAGACAATGAAGTCAATCCACTCAGGAGCCCCCACGGACCCCTGCCCCCACCACATCTTCAACAGAGCCGCCGACACCATCGCACCCATGCTCCGCCACACCATCAACCGCTCCCTGCGACCGCCTCGTTCCCCGACAACTGGAAACACACCGAGGTCAACCCCCTCCTGAAGAAACCCTCGGCGGACCCCACCGACTCAAAAACTACAGACCCATCTCCCTGCTCCCCTTCCCAGCGAAAGTCATTGAGAAGGCCATCAACAGCCAACTCGCCACATTCATCGAAGAGCACAACATCCTCGACTCCTCCCAATCCGGATTCAGAAAAAAACACAGTACGGAAACCGCCCTTCTCGCCGCAACAGACGACATCCGCACCCTACTGGACAAAGGTGAAACAGTAGCCCTCATCCTCCTCGACCTCTCAGCGGCGTTCGACACAGTCTCTCACCGCACCCTAATACGCAGACTCCACGACGCAGGAATCCAGGACAAGGCCCTCGACTGGATCCGCTCCTTCCTCTCCGGCAGAACGCAGTGGGTCAGACTCCCCCCTTTCTTCTCGGACCCTACACCTACCACCTGCAGAGTTCCCCAGGGCTCCTCCCTCAGCCCAACACTCTTCAACGTCTACATGGCTCCACTCACCCCCATCGTCAGGAACTACGGACTGAACATTGTGTCATACGCAGACGACACCCAACTCATCCTCTCCCTATCCAACGAACCCAACACCGCCAGACACAACTTTCGAGAAGGCATGGAAGCCGTCGTCAAATGGATGAAAAACAGCTGCCTACAACTAAACACCCATAAAACAGAAGTTCTCATCATGGGCCCAAACCCTGACACCTGGAGCGACACCTGGTGGCCCCCCGCCCTCGGAAACCCGCCAACCCCCACGGACCATGCACGCAACCTGGGAATCATCCTGGACTCCGAGCTCAAAATGGACCGCCAGATCAACTCTGTCTCGTCTTCCTGCTTCCACACCCTCCGCCTCCTTCGTAAGACCTTCAAATGGAGACCCCCTCGAACATAGAAAGACCGCCACTCATGCCCTGGTCACCAGCAGACTCGACTACGGCAACGCACTCTACGCCGGAATAAACAAAAACCTCACCCGCAAGCTACAGAACATCCAGAATGCCGCCGCAAGACTGGTCCTCAACCTGCCAAAACACTGCCACATATCCAAGCACCTGCGCACACTCCACTGGCTCCCCGTTGAGGCGAGAATCACCTTCAAGATATTCACCCACGCACACAAGGCCCTCCACAGCACTGGACCAGCATACCTGAACAGCTGTCTCAAATTCCACGCACCCCAAAGGACCCTACGATCAGCCCTACGCCATGGTCCCCCGCACCAGAAAGACCAGATCGGGAGGCCGCTCCTTCTCCTTCCTCGCGGCCAAAGCCTGGAACGCCCTTCCGCTCCACCTCAGACAGACAACATCGCTCCCCATCTTCGCAAGAAACCTCAAAACCTGGCTCTTCGACAGACCCCTTCCTTGATGGAATGGATCCTGCACCCTCCCTACCCCTAGCGCCTTGAGACCCTTACGGGTGAGTAGCTGCGCTTAACAAACTTCTGATTGATTGATTGAAGCAGCTCACCAAAAGATGCAGCCCACTGTGCAAGCAATGGGGTGTGGAAAAAGATTCTGGTCACTGGAGATGCTTGAGCTTGGCGCTACTTGGAGCCCGAAGATCTTGGTGGAAGAAAGCCAACAAGCCTTTGCAACAGCAAGTCGACGCAGCGCACAGAGGTTCGGTTCCTGCGGCTCCCACGAGGGATACTGGCCTCAAGCTCGGTGAGAGGGTAGGGCAGGCCTTGAGAGCTGGGGTGAACCACCAACTGTGTTGCAGAACCTTTCGGAGTCCGTAGGAACTCAGGATCAGAAGACCAGTCAGCTGGGTTGCTGTGCCTGCAGATGCAGGGAAGTGACTCCTTCACTTCAAGGGAGATTCCTTCAAGTGTCTTGGATGCCCACAGGCCTTGGAAGGTTCCTGTATGGTGCACAGGCACAGACAATGCAGCAGACTGAAAGGGGGATGTAGTCAAGCCCAAACGAAGTCCAGCGAAGTCCAGAGTGCCCAGACGGTAGAAGTAGAAGTGGTTTCTGAATTGAATCTTGTCCCACAATGAATCTAGGGACCTACACCTAGGTAAACCCTTAAGTACCCTAAGGAAAGGGTTGGGACGATTCAGGGGACCCTCTCAGGGGAGGGTATGGACAGGGGGGAGTTTACTCCCATGTCCTTTGTCCAGTTTCACGCCAATGGCTCCTAGAGCTGGTTTGAACTGGGCTATGCATGGGGACACCAAATGTGCCCCTCATGCAGGCTGAGTGGTGCTGGCAAGCGTACCCACCCAGCCCCAATACCCTAAATCCTGTCTGGGAGGTGGTCTCACCTCCCTGTGACAGGATACCTATTATTCTGCCTTCCCCTGCTCGAGCTTGGCTCAGCAGCAGGAGGGCAGAATCGTGTCTCTGGTCGGCAGCAACCATTTTGTGCTATCCGGGTCTAGAAGACTGGTACCAGGAGCACTGAGAGCCTAACTGAATGCTTTTCCACCTCCCTCACCTTACGGTGTGGGGTATGATTCCAACATGTTTGATACCAAACATGATAGGATTCTTTGCAGCCAGTTTCGAGATGGTCATCGCGTAACTACGCGGTGCCCCTCTATATAGTATATGGTTGCTTCACTTACAACCCAGGACAATGGACTCAGTAGGCTGTTGGGATGTCCTGTTCATGCAGGGGCACCCTCACACTTAGAACTAAGGACCCTGCCTTCAGGATTGATAAGGCCTGCTATAGGGGCTTATAGGTTTTAAGTGCAGTGACCCTAGATATAGGAAACCTATATCTTTAGTAACTGGTGCTAGCACCAGCTTACACCGGCTGCAATGGCAGGCCTGTAGTTCCATTTTGAATGGTCCCCCATGGGTGGCATGATGCATGCTTCAGCCCATGGGGGACCTTTGGGGTACCTATGCCCTGGGTACCTTAGTATCATATACTAGGGACTGATAAGTGTACCCCAGTATCCAATCTGGGCTGTACCTAAGAACTGAACATAACAATTGAAGGGAGAAAGCAAATAGACTGGGGTCCTGATTAGCAAGATCCCAGTCAGACTAGTCAAAAACAGCTTAGTACCAGGCAAAAACATGGGGGTAACCATGCAGAATGATCCCACCTTCCTACATAACCCCCCCCTAATGAAAGGTGATAAGGCTAACCTTGCCCAGTTTAGTCGTTATTTCCTAAGTGGCCATATAAGGAAGGTCCTGCATTAGCATGGATACCCCTTAGCTTATGGTCCACTGAGAAGTTCCTCCCCAGTAGGGTCTTGGATCCTCTCAAAGGTTTGGGGTGTCTACCTGTCATCTGTTTAAGCCATGGAAGAGGCTGGTGGGGTGTCTGATCAGGGAAGTAAGGCCCTAACATGGTTGGTCTCAACTTCCTCAGAGCACTGGCCACCATTAAAGGCCGTTTTCTCCATGACTGACTTGTACCTATCACTAGGGGTCAACCTCTGGCTGCTCATAGCTTTTGGTTGATCCTGTCTGGTTGGAACAACTGAGGGCCAGTGAAGGTTTGGGACAGCCTTGTCCCAGGTTTTGCTTTGCCCAACAGAGTCCATCCGGGGGATGTCACTGGCTAAGTGTAAGAGGGATCCCTCAGATTACTGAGGGATATCCACCTGGCTAGTACTACTAGGCTGGGGGGCCCTAATCTTTGGATGAGGGAATTCCTCTTGGCAGTGGGCCCTGTGGGGTCCACTGGCATTCCTGGCCTCTACAGCCCTAGGCTGACCAAGGCCTGGTAGAGAGGGGCAGGGTACCTGCTCCAGACTGGATACCTCCTTGGAAGGTTCCCCTGCCCTCAGGGGCTCTGCCAGGACAGGCCTGACCTCCTCTGGGGCAGTTTCTTCACAAGGGGTAGGATACGGTCCCTGAGGAGGCTGACCCTCACCTAAAGTCTGGGGGGGGGGGAGACTTGGCTTCCTCCCCTTTGCTCTTTGTTGGAGCAGAGTGGGCCATTCTTTCAGACTCCACTGCTCTTGATTTTCTTTGTGGTTGGACTGGGGCCCTCAGGGTCACACCAACCTTCTCAGAGAGGACTAACATTTCTAGATGGGCCTTCAGTTCTATTTCAGCCCAGGCTGAAGTTTCCAAATCATTGCAGCTCTTTTAGGACCAGTGACCCCTCCCCAGCTGAGATTGACTATGGCCATGGGATTATCTGTTCTAACACCATCAGTGTTGGTCACCTGGTACATGTATCCAGGTGAAAGCTGAAGTGGGGACACCAGTTTTCCTGTCACCATGGTGACACTAGCTCCTGTGTCCCTACAGGCTACAGCTTTCTGACCATTAATCAGAGGCTCCTGTCTGTACTTGGTATTGGGACTTACAGTAAAAGTGGCAAACCCCATGCCACCAATCACAGACTAAGGTGGCCTGTGTGGGAGAATCTGGCTAGGCCAGTATCCACCTCAGTACCCCATGAGAACCCAAATAAACTTTTGGGTGTGCTACTACTACCTAGGGGATTACTACTTGGAGCACTAGGGGGTGCTGTAGTAGTAGGAGTAGCATTTTCCTCATTGCTGGCCTTGGGGCAATCAGAATCATGTTTCTTGTGGCCTTGCTTTTTACAAACAAAGGAATAAGGTTTCTTTCCAGGAGAAATAGGAGTTTTGGACCCACCCCCAGAGGAAGACTTTTGGGGACCTTCAGAGGACTCCTCTTTAGACTTATCCAAACCTTGCTCTTGGGTTTTGGAAGTATCTTTCTTCTTCTCACCACCACCATGATTCTTCTGCGTAACCCTGTTTCTGACCCATTTATCTGCCTTCTTTCCCAATTCTTATGGAGAAGTCAGTTCTGAGTCCACCAGGTACTGGTGCAAAAGCTGGTTCTGACAATTGTTAAGGATCTGCTCCCTCTTAATCAAATGGTACAATCCTTGGTAGTTATGCACTTTGCTGCCATGTAGCCGGCCTTCCAGAGCCTTAGTGGTACTATCCACAAAATCTACCCAGTCCTGGATTTATGCTTTCTGGGTGTCTCTGAACATAATCCTATATTGTTCAGTGGTTAGGCCAAACCCATCAATGAGAGCACTCTTCAACACTGAGTAATTATCAGCATCCTCTTCTCTAACAGTGAGGAACTTATCTCTACCTTTGTCAGCAAAGGAGAGCCACAAGATAGCTGCCCACTGCTCTAGAGGGACCCTCTGAACTTTACAGGCCCTTTCTAAAGCAGTTATCCATTTGTGGATGTCATCCCCAACATGGTAGGGAGGGACTACATTGTTCAGGTTCCTATGGTCAAAAGAAGTTTCTCTAACTCTTGGGACCTTGTTGCTGCCACCATAGGACTCCAGTCCCAATTTCTTCCTAGCTCTTTGGACTTCTAGGGACTCTTTGTCAAGGGCCAACTGCCCTTGCCTGAGCCTAAGCCTAGCTTTCTCATGTTCAAGAAGTTGGTATTCCTTATCTAAAGAGTTCTCCCTCTTCCTAGATATGGAGGTCCCTACTGACTGTCCTGAAGCATTGGATTCTGTAGAGGATGATATAGACCTCCTTGGTCTACTCTGCACTCAGGAGGAACAAAGGGGGTATCCTCTGGGCCACCTGTAGTATCCTCTGGGAGATCTGAGTTGTCCAGGTGGGAGTCATCAGGCTCCACCTGGTCAGGGTTAGATTCTAGATCATAGAGGGGTTCCCCTCCTGGCCTATCTTCAGCCCACTGCCCACCCACTCTTTCCTGTTCATCTGACCCACTGGCTTTCCTTAGGTCATCTAACAGTAACATCTCTAGGAGGCGTTGAGTGTTGGCATTTTTCCTAGCCTTCAGCTTTCTAGAGGCACACAGGGCTTTCAGTTCTTGGAACGAAAGCTCACTGTATCTAGAGGGCAGAGAGCCACTGCCATCTCCTTTAGAAGACATACTAAGGGGTCGATTCCGATCCCGGTCAGAGTCGCACCTAACACCATTCGCCCGGGAAAAAAACCAGGCGAATGCGTGTTTCCCGACCGATTCGCACATACGTCCGAACGAGCAAGTACGATGAGCATAACTGCCCAAATCCCGACCCAGTCGCACTCACCCAATACAGCTCCTGTTCTCCGACCGATGCGGATCCGGAAACGCAGAATTGAGTCGCACTGAGGCCCAAACGCAGCCCCGTCCGGCCGGACAAGTACGATGCGCCTTCCGTACGTGCCGAACCCGTCGCTACGCACGGCACGTCAAAGCATCCGGGAAAGGCGCACATAAGCTCCGATTCGCGCCACAAGACGATCCACGGCTACGAGACGAACAAGCCAGCGACGAGGACGAGGCGAAGCAAAGAGAAAGACGAACCAACCATGAATCCCATCGCGCCGATCCTACCAATACTCTACATCTATTACCGGAACTGGTACGGACGCGTACGGCGCAGAAGGTAAGTCAGACACCCACCACACAAACAAACCACACGTACCCGACATATAACACACACACATAGGGATGCAGAAATTACTTACACCAGCAACAGCAGCACCATAGGGGCGGGATGGCTATCACCAATGCCACATACACACATAGGGGCCTGGATGCCAACCACGAAACCACCCCTACCCATGGGGTGCTGGATGCCTACCACTACTACCACCCCTACCCATGGGGTGCTAGATGCCTGTCACTACTACCACCCCTACCCAGGGGGTGCTAGATGCCTACCACTACTACCACCCTTACCCATGGGGGGCTGGATGCCTACCACTACTACCACCCCTACCCAGGGGGTGCTAGATGCCTACCACTACTACCACCCCTACCCAGGGGGTGCTAGATGCCTACCACTACTACCACCCCACCCATGGGGGGCTGGATGCCTACCACTACTACCACCCCACCCATGGGGGGCTGGATGCCTACCACTACCACTACCACCACCCCTACCCATGGGGGGCTGGATGCCTACCACTACTACCACCCCTACCCAGGGGGTGCTAGATGCCTACCACTACTACCACCCCTACCCATGGGGGGCTGGATGCCTACCACTACTACCACACCTACCCAGGGGGTGCTAGATGCCTACCACAACTACCACCCCTACCCAGGGGGTGCTAGATGCCTACCACTACTACCACCCCTACCCAGGGGGTGCTAGATGCCTACCACTACTACCACCCCACCCATGGGGGGCTGGATGCCTACCACTACCACCACCCCTACCCATGGGGGGCTGGATGCCTACCACTACTACCACCCCTACCCAGGGGGTGCTAGATGCCTACCACTACTAACACCCCTACCCATGGGGGGCTGGATGCCTACCACTACTACCACCCCTACCCATGGGGTGCTAGATGCCTGTCACTACTACCACTCCTACCCAGGGGTGCTAGATGCCTACCACTACTACCACCCCTACCCATGGGGGGCTGGATGCCTACCACTACTACCACCCCTACCCAGGGGTGCTAGATGCCTACCACTACTACCACCCCACCCATGGGGGGCTGGATGCCTACCACTACCACCACCCCTACCCATGGGGGGCTGGATGCCTACCACTACTACCACCCCTACCCAGGGGGTGCTAGATGCCTACCACAACTACCACCCCTACCCAGGGGGTGCTAGATGCCTACCACTACTACCACCCCTACCCATGGGGGGCTGGATGCCTACCACTACCACCAGCCCTACCCATGGAGGGCTGGATGCCTACCACTACTACCACCCCTACCCAGGGGGTGCTAGATGCCTACCACTACTACCACCCCTACCCATGGGGGGCGGGATGCCTACCACTACTACCACCCCTACCCAGGGGGGGCTGGATGCCTACCACTACTACCACCCCTACCCATGGGGGCTGGATGCCTACCACTACCACCACCCCTACCCATGGGGGCTGGATGCCTACCACTACCACCACCCCTACCCATGGGGGGCTGGATGCCTACCACTACTACCACCCCTACCCAGGGGGTGCTAGATGCCTACTACTACTACCACCCCTACCCATGGGGGGCTGGATGCCTACCACTACTACCACCCCTACCCAGGGGGTGCTAGATGCCTACCACTACTACCACCCCTACCCAGGGGGTGCTAGATGCCTACCACTACTACCACCCCTACCCATGGGGGGCTGAATGACTACCACTACCACCACCCCTACCCATGGGGAGCTGGATGCCTACCACTACTACCACCCCTATCCAGGGGGTGCTAGATGCCTACCACTACTACCACCCCTACCCATGGGGGGCTGGATGCCTACCACTACCACCACCCCTACCCCTGGGGGGCTGGATGCCTACCACTACTACCACCCCTACCGAGGGGGTGCTAGATGCCTACCACTACTACCACCCCTACCCAGGGGGGGCTGGATGCCTACCACTACCACCACCCCTACCCATGGGGGGCTGGATGCCTACCACTACTACCACCCCTACCCAGGGGGTGCTAGATGCCTACCACTACTACCACCCCCTACCCAGGGGGTGCTAGATGCCTACCACTACTACCACCCCTACCCATGGAGGGCTGGATGCCTACCACTACCACCACCCCTACCCATAGGGGGCTGGATGCCTACCACTACTACCACCCCTACCCAGGGGGTGCTAGATGCCTACCACTACTACCACCCCTACCCAGGGGGCTGGATGCCTACCACTACTACCACCCCTACCCAGGGGGGCTGGATGCCTACCACTACCACCACCCCTACCCATGGGGGGCTGGATGCCTACCACTACTACCACCCCTACCCAGGGGTGCTAGATGCCTACCACTAGTACCACCCCTACCCAGGGGGTGCTAGATGCCTACCACTACTACCACCCCTACCCATGGGGGCTGGATGCCTACCACTACCACCACCCCTACCCATGGGGGCTGGATCCCTACCACTACTGCCACCCCTACCCAGGGGGTGCTAGATGCCTACCACTACTACCACCCCTACCCAGGGGGTGCTAGATGCCTACCACTACTACCACCCCTACCCATGGGGGGCTGGATGCCTACCACTACTACCACCCCTACCCAGGGGGGGCTGGATGCCTACCACTACCACCACCCCTACCCATGGGGGGTTGGATGCCTACCACCAACACCACCCCCACTCATAGGATGGACAATGCATGACACAACCAGCACACTACAACCTAGGGAATGCAAGAAAAAGACATCCCCCCAACACCATGACAAGCGTGTGTAGACTGTGTCAAATGCCTACAACACTGAACATGACTTTGAACACACAATGTGACCCCCTATCACATGTGTCACACATAAATGTGTGTGGCCTCCACAATGCAAGCAGACCATGACCACTGTGGCAATGGGGTCCAACCCCCATCATCACAGTGACCAAAAGGTAAGTGTGGGGTCCATATCTGAAGCACATTTTGAACATTGTGGCAATGGGGTCTAAGCCCCCATCATCACAGTGACCAAAAGGTAAATGTGGGGTCCATAGCTGAAGCACATCTTGAACATTGTGGCAATGGGGTCTAAGCCCCCATCATCACAGTGACCAAAATGTAAGTGTGGGGTCCATAGCTGAAGCACATTTTGAACATTGTGGCAATGGGGTCCAACCCCCATCATCACAGTGACCAAAAGGTAAGTGTGGGGTCCATAGCTGAAGCACATCTTGAACATTGTGGCAATGGGGTCTAAGCCCCCATCATCACAGTGACCAAAATGTAAGTGTGGGGTCCATAGCTGAAGCACATTTTAAACATTGTGGCAATGGGGTCCAACCCCCATCATCACAGTTACCAAAAGGTAAGTGTGGGGTCCATAGCTGAAGCACATCTTGAACATTGTGGCAATGGGGTCTAAGCCCCCATCATCACAGTGACCAACATGTAAGTGTGGGGTCCATAGCTGAAGCACATTTTGAACATTGTGGCAATGGGGCCAACCCCCATCATCACAGTGACCAAAAGGTAAGTGTGGGGTCCATAGCTGAAGCACATCTTGAACATTGTGGCAATGGGGTCTAAGCCCCCATCATCACAGTGACCAAAATGTAAGTGTGGGGTCCATAGCTGAAGCACATTTTGAACATTGTGGCAATGGGGTCCAACCCCCATCATCACAGTGACCAAAAGGTGAGTGTGGGGTCCATAGCTGAAGCA